>QEPC01005526.1:1372114-1422536 GCA_003113815.1 Sphenodon punctatus
AGGGTACTTGCGTTTACCTGTAGCTTCCAGAGACTGAGCAAATGTCCCAGAAACAGAAGGGAGAAGCTTCTGGGAGCCATCTAGAAACATTTAAGAGAAGAAAGAGAAGCAAAATACACCCATTTGACCAAACGTGGCTGAAACATGGATGGGTAGGTACTGAACGAGATCAAGAAGAGGATGGTCCAGCTACAAACGCCTAGCTGTGTTACCTGGACTTTTGAGTAGGGTGAGACATTAGGGGATTTCTAGTGAATCTAGGATTGCGTTAATTTTTGAATCCTTTTGTTAGATTTGCTCTCTTGAATTAATTTTGACTGGTAGTTAATCTGAATGTATCAGTGCAAACTGTTTGAACAAAGTATGTGCACTTATTTGAGCCAGACATTGTGTAACACAGATGAGAGCCTCCCAGGTCAGATACTTGGGGGAACCTTAATAGAATTTCTGTGACTGGGAACCTCCAGGGACATGGTTGACTGGCTAGTTCCTCCTTTACAGGCTGGGACAGTACTGGAGAGAGCTGAGGCCAGTGGAGACCGTACGTGGGGAAACCCGGGGCACTTTCAGACATGCCCCCCCCACCCCAGGGTGCATATTCTGGCTGCACAGGGGTGTTTTTGAATCCAAACTAGAAGTGAAACAGATCAATCTGAAAGACAGATACATTGTATGAATTCCCCCGCTTCTCATCCACCCAAAACGCATACAATCACTATTTCTTCCTGCTCTCGTTCTTCAGTTTGGAGATTTGTTTTGGATGTTTCCCTTGGGTTGTTTCAATCATTTTGGTCATTTCCATTGTTCAGTTCAGATATTCGGTCATAGAACCACAAGAACACAACAATCTGATCCAAAATACCAGGAAAAAACCCCAAAGAAACAGTTTAGTTTGGTTTGGTTTGTGTTTATTTAGCTCCGGCTCCAAAGAAGTGATGGAGAAGTATATTTAAAAACATTCAGTTTAGCTCTCATCATTGGACACTCTGTCTGCTGGTACAACCACCATCCTGGACTCCAAAATAGCAATTAAACTTGCCCAGAGTCTAAAGGAAAACTCTTACTCTTATTGGTTTTTACTGAACCAAATTGATGGACATGTTACAAAGAGTGGCTTTTCCTGCATTTATGTTTGCTGAATATTGATGAAGCAAACTCCAGTATTTGGGGGCTTGACTTGATGACACAGTGGGTGGATGTCCTGTGGTTCCATATTTCCAATGGTATTTAGCACCGACAATAGCATCGCTGCCTGCGATGGGGTTTGGGTCTTTCTTGTGTCAACACCAGGGCTGAAACCAGATTTTTGCAAAACAGGAAATCTCATCAAAATGGTGGTACCCGATACCATCGGTTGATTCTGATTCCTGTTATGGCAAAATTTCTCATAAGCAGCCATTTAGCTGCTCATTTCAGCCCTGGAACATGACTGGTTAGTGTTGGCACCAAGCAGTTGGAGGATTTTACTGGTAGCAGGTTTGAAACAAAATAATTTGAGTGCTTTTTCCACACAGCACATGGTTAACCAGGGGAACTCATTGCCGGAGGATGTTGCAAGGCCAGTGGTATAACTGGGGTCAAGAAGACCTGCGAGAGGCAGCCGTGTGGGAGCCACTACAGGCTCCAGACTGCAAGCCCCTGGATTCAATTTGGGCAGAAGATGCAGGAGAAGCCTCTCGTGGAGAAGCCCAGAGCTCGCTCCCGGTTCCAGACAGACACATGTTCGGTGCCACCGGCCTCTGGGAACCCTCCCCCTGCGTCCTACAAGCGTAACGTCTCTTAGGGTGTCTTTAGACATAACGCTGTTCCCTGTTCTGTAACCCAGTGTCCTGCCGTTACCGTGTTTAGAGAGACCGTCAACCCAGTGTTTTCCCCAAACCCTGGAAGTGAACAACTGCTAGGTCTTGACAATTTATCGGTGTATCCTAGATAGATACCCTTAGTACCTAGGAAACGCCACTAGAGGGCGCCCTGTGAACACTAATCCTGCTGGGTGCTGTGTTTGAATGAGGAGAGAATGCTCTGTTGCTGGGAGAATAAGACACAGAAACTGGCTCAAAGATGTCAGTGCCCTGTAGCACTCAACAAGGGCCACAACAGGGCAGATTATCTAGCTGGTTCCTCACCTGCTGCCGACCCCCGCAAAACCTGGGTGTTGCTGCCACCGCCTGGACCTCAGGAATGGCTGTGTATTTCAGTAGAGGCATTCCTTTGAATCTTGATCACATGGGACTAATTACTCTGATTAGTTTAAAAGTGTAAACCTGTGACACTAGAAGCAAGTTGGCTGTAGGGGCTTTTTGTCTGGCAAGCTCTAGGAGTGGTGTTGGAATTGAGCAGAGGATGAGTACATTTGGTGTTGATCTAGGGCTTGGTTTTGGTATATTTCTATTAAACATTGAAATAGGCTAAAATGGGATCAACCCAGCTTTGCATTGTGTTATTTAGGGCACCTTGGACTTGGATTGAGTACTTGAAATTGCATTTGGTAGGAGGTAAACCCTTTGGATAACATTAGGGGCTGAGACCAGATTGAAGTAATAGCTATTTTATTGATCTATTCACTCTATATTATGATTCCAATAGACTCCCCCTCTGCTCCAGCGAACTATGAAGTGCTGTTGAGAGAGACCCATAGAGGGGTCAGAAACAATTATGTCCAGCACAGTTTAATGTTTTGTCTAGTTAGTATGAATTTTTCCAGCGCGGATACAGAATTCCATGAGGATTTGACAATGTATCTAGGATATCTGGCAGCGTGATTGTGTATAGCTGTTGATGTTATCTCGGACTAACACATCATTAGGGAGGGGTCCGGTCTGCCTGCCTGGAGATTGCCCAGCTCAGCTGATGTGTGGGAAGCCGTCCACGTCCGCTGTGGAGCAGGGGATGCTCATGTCTCCCCAGGCTCTGACCCCAGTTCTGCAGCAGGGACGGGAGATCTCTGGGGCCAGAGGGGCGGCACCAGGCAGAGAGGGCCGTTCCGTCCCAGGGGAGCAGGGAGCAGCAGCCGGTCAGGGACAGAGCGTGCACAGCATGGCAGCCGCTCTGCTAATGCTTGGGGCTGGACTCCTGCTGCCTCCCCACGGATGGGAGAGGGCAGAGGTGCAAAGCCCAGGGGCCAGGAACAGCTCTGCACCCACTAATGGAAAGTGTGTCGCAGCTCAAATTGCGGTGAAATGATTGTGCTGTTTAAAGAAGATTCCCAGGCGCGGTGGCCTAGACCGTGACCCCCTCTCCCCCCCCCGGTGTATTGGAGGAGCGACTAACAGCCTGGCTATCAGAACAAACAGGCTCTGTCCCCTCTGGCCACCTGGGTCTCATCCCCCTGCTGTCTGGGCGTAGCAAGCCCTGCCCTGGCCCCAATGTGCTTGGGGCTCTGAGGCTGCAGCTCTGGGTAGGAAGCACCTGCCCCACCGAGCAAGGGGAAGGCGAGAGCAGGGAGGTTTTTGTACGGGGCTGTATCACTGTGGGAGAGGTGCACTGAGACCCTGCTGACAGTAATAATCTCCGGCATCATCTGCCTCCACCCGGCTGATTGTGAGAGTGAAATCAGTGCCCGAGCCGCTGCCGCTGAACCGGGCTGGGACCCCAGATTGCAGGGTGGATCCATGATAGATCAGGAGCTTTGGGGGCCTGACCTGGTTTCTGCTGGTACCAGGCTAGAACGTCTGCTATAACAACATTGAGGCTCTGATTGGCTTTGCAGCGGATGGTGACTGTGTCCCCCGGCGACACGGCCAGAGATTCTGGAGTCTGGGTCAGCACAATGTCCCCGCTGGAGCCTGGGTATAAAATAAAACAGAAGAGACATAAATTCCAGCAGTTACACTTACAGGCCCTCAGACAAAAACTATTGTGTCCTTCTAACTGTGTGCATTGATATTTGATTGATATTTCCAAACTGCTCTTAGCCTGAGAATAAAGAATGGCTACGGAGATATCTGTGGTATAAAAGTGCTAAACCAGACTAGGCAAGGTTGGTTCCCGAACGCAGTGTTTAGCGCTAGATCCCCCAACTGCGTTTGACGGGACCATTTCCTTGGGTGCCGTCGGGGGCGGTTTCTCCCTGGAGTCTCACCTGGAGCCCAGAGCACGAGCAGCCAGAGGAGCTGGGCCTGGGAGAGCATCTTGACCTGTCCTTCCCAGCTGCTGCTGATCAATGAGCCTCCCAGAGTCAAGCGGGGCATTTATAGCCACCCAGAGAGCAGAGAATGGTCCCTGGGGGCCGGGATGCAAAGCAGCTGGGGGGTGGGGGGTGGGATTGCCATGAGGGCAGGGGTGTTAATCAGCGTGAAAAGGGCCAGGGGAGAAACTGGGTCTGTAGCAGAGAGGGGAGCCAGGCAGCTCCTGACTCTGCTCTTCCAGGTGGCAGGGAAGCTGTCTGGCAGAGTCCAGAGGGGATGGAGTCTCTCAGCTCAGCCTCACTCTGCTCCTGGGTTGCACTGAGCGAGGGCAGCAACGACGCTAGCTTAGGCCTGAAATCCCATCGGAAATATGGAGTGAGAGGAAATCCATTCCCCGACGATGTTCTCACTGTGCAAGGCGATCGTGGGGGGGGGGGGAGAAGGCAGGAGCAGATTTAGGGAAAAGTAAAGTCTGCTGGGAGACTGGGAGAGGGAATGGGGGAGCAGGATCACGTTGCTGGCAGCCAGGGGGGAAGCCCCTTCCTTTCCCTCCTGCTCCCCCCCCCCAAAAAAGAGGCTGCCCTCTCCTGGGTCCATGGCTCGCTCAGCAGCGCAAGGGCCCTGTCCTGCTCTCGGGGTCTGAGCCGGGGTTACAAGCACAAGCTCAGCGTAGCCTGCTCCGAATCAAAAACAAGGATCTCACCAGCCCAGCCGCCTTCTCTCCCATCATGGCTCCCTCCATGAACCCCCAGATATAAGGGGGCAGATTGCCTGCCTGGGTGCTAGTTTGGGAGAAGGGAGACCATTACCCTACGGTGAAACCAGCCCCACTCCCCCACACCCCAATCCCTCAGGGTTTGAAAAAGGGGCCGCGTGTCTCCACCCTCCCATCCCCGAGGGTCTGAGAAGTGACTTGCAGGTCATGTGTGTTACTGTGTTGTCTTGCTAAGTAAGAGGCACGACAAACACTGACAGGTGCCAGCTTCTTCCTGTTTCCTATTGAAGAAGAGAATGAGTTAGATATAGAGGGTGACTGAATGCATGTCCACCCCACCCTGCTGTTGTACCTTGACCTACCCCACGGCTGGGGGAGAACGGGGGCTGGGGAAGAAAAGTGTGACAGGATTGCTAAGTACAACACACATGTAACACGCATGGAGTCATGTTTTTTTTTTGTGAACGAACAAGACATTTGTACTTTTGAAACCATTATGTAAAACATGACAAGTTTGGTGTTGTCGGAGTTGCCTAGAAATGTGGAGTGCAATGAGGGTGAAATTTGTATGTTGAAACAATATGCGGAAAAGTTAAGTTTGGAATGTAGAAAATAAAATATGATCCCAAACAAGTTGGGCAGGTTTGGGGACAGGAAGGGAAGACTATTGGAATGTAGATGAAGTGTTAATGGAGGGGACTTGAGTTTCCCAGTAGCTTCCAGAGACTGAGCGAATATCTGAGAAGCTGAAGAAGGGAGAACCTTCTGGGAGCCATCCAGAAAGTATTTAACAAGACAAGGAGAAGCAAAGCCACACCCATTCAACCAGACCCAGCTGAGAGGTGGAGTGAGAAGCGTTGATAAGAGATCAGGAAGAAAAGATCTGAGTTACAGATGTCTAGCTGTGTAACACGGACCTGTGACTAGGGTAAGATGTTAGTCAGGGAATTTTCCAGTGAATTTAGCAGGGTCACTTTTTGAATCCTCCCTCCTGGCTCAAGCTTTCCACTCCCCAGCCTTTTCCCAGACTCCAAAGGCCAAAATGCTGCAACTCTGCTTCGATCAGAGTTCTCCCAGGAGAGAGGGTCAGTGTTCAGCGCAGGCCTCTTCAAAACCAAATTGGGAGTGCAGACTCCCTGGAGATGCCCCACATCTAATCATTGTTCTGGCTAAAAGACATTTCAAGGGGCCTGTGATCCACTTAGTGGCACTCGGTGACTTCCCTTTACTGGGATGAAGATGCAAGGGAACCCTCTTGTGGAGAAGCCCAGAGCTGGCTCCCAGCTCCGGACACACACACACACACATGTTGGGTGCTACCGGCCTCTGGGAATCCTCCCCTGAGTTCTACAAGTGTAAAGTCTCTTAGTACCTAGGAAACGCCACTAGAGGGCGCTCTGTGAACACTAGTTCTGACAGCTGTTGTTTGTTTATTTAATTTCATTTAATTATTTATTTATTGTATTTTTATATATATATATATATATATACACACTTAAATGCCGCCAGCTCAGGGCGGTTTACAATCCATAAAACCACCTAAACCACATAAAAGCCCCCTCCCCAGAAACCGTACCCCAATACTGCCCTAACTGCTCCCCACAACCGCACACAACCCTCCAACCAACCCCAGTCCCTATCCTCTCCTGCCAGCTGCCTTACCAAAGGAATAGGTTTTATGCCGCCTCTGAAAGATGCACAGACTTGGGCTCCAGTGAACATTCAGGGGAAGTGAGTTCCACAACTCCAGGGCAGCGACCAAGAATGCTCCGCAGTGCACCCCTGTCCCAAGGATGAGTCGAATATGGTGCGTCCCGCAGGAGGGTGATCCCGGCTGATCACAGGGGCCGCAAACAAGCATGGTAGGACAGGAAAACTTTCAGATATGTGGAGTCCAGGCTGATTGAATGAGACGCTCACACAGCTGATCCCAGCTGGGGCTCCCAGTTGCTGGGATGGATGAGACAGTCGCCCATATCAGCCCCCTCTGAATGGGTGGCCACCGGTCTGTCTGTGAGGTGGCCACCAGATGTTTCCCCCAGCTCCTCCGCTCTGCCGTGCAGCCCACGCTCAAGGTGTCACCCTGCAGAATATGGAGCCTGCCGTGTGTGCGAATACTGGCTAAGGTGGGTGAATGCGTGCCCACATGGCCGCCTCCGCACACATCCAGGTCTGCCAGGAGCCCAGGACCATAGAGTCCCATGTGACGTGCCTAGAGCAGCCCAGGGAGTGAGTGTTCCCTCCACTCTCACTCTCCGAGTCGCTGTGCTTGTTTTACTGTTGCTTTTTGGAGTGCTCCAAAAATCAGAAATAAACAAGGACACGGATGAAGATCGCAGCAGCTTCCTGTACCCAGGGGTCACCATAGCTGTGGGTGATTTCAGAATCACCTTTCTGATTCCTGGCCGGAATCAAAACGGCCCGTCAAGAGACGAGCCGGCTGATTCCGGCGGGAAATCTGTGGAAGGGGCGGGACTGCGCGGCGCAACATGCGGCCACACAGCCCCGCCCCCTCACGCTTCCCCAGCAGCCCACCCTCCTGGAGACGGGCGGGCGCAGCAGCCAATCCGGCCACTGCGTCCGATTCTGTCCCAGGGTCAGGACCACACCCGGAATCGGCGGCAGTAACAGACGTTACCGTCCACCGATTCCGGGCTTTGGTTCAATTAACCACTCTTTTGGTGATGGTGCCCTGACCATCCTCGAAAGCGTGGTTATTTTGCTCACCGCCGGTGGTTCGCCGTGGTGAACATCTGGTGGCGAGCAACCAGACGTTACGGGACCATCCGCCACCACGGGGGATTGTCCGTGGTTGACCGTGATCTCGTAACGTCTGAAAATACCCTGTGTGTCATGGGAGCGGAGGGGGGCGAAGCGCAGCACCGTCCTTTCTTTGCTGCTCAGCACGTGGAACCCGTGAATGGCGACTGCACAGAGCAACCCTGGACTGCAGCACAGAGAGACGTGAAGAGAAAAATCCTGCAGCCATTTGGGGTCAGTGCTAGCCCTGAGCACTGGCGTGAGTCCCATAGAAGCTAATGGCTCTCATGTTAGCACCAAGGGACAGTACTGACACCGATCAGCTGGAGGAGATGAGTGGGGGCAGATTTTAAGTGAAACAAAAAAGTGATTTCTCACATGGCAGACAAGTAACCTGTGGAACTCATTGCCAGTGGATGTTGTGAGGCCAGTGATCTAACAGGTACCAGTAAAACTTGGATAAGCTCCTGGAGGAGGAATCCATCAATAGCCATTAATTGTCTATTTTATGTATAGATTTGGATTTATATAATATCAGTGATCATAGGGGGCTGCTGCAATTGGGGCTGGGTGATCCCCAGAGGCCAGAGACAGCTGTATAACTCCTTGTGCAAACTGTGAATTTACTAGGGAGATCGTGGCATTTTTGTATAGGTTAACAAGAGTCCTGGGCGGGTGGATTAGAGATCAGTCCCTCCCAGAGGTGTATCGGGGGAAGGATTTTTTGCAACACAATTCTGAAAGCAAACAATCACTGTCCCTACAGGCCAGCTCGGCCACTGTGTTATCTCGCCTGCCCCATAAGTGAAGCATGCGCTGCCTCTGCTCACATCATGCTCTGAGGCTGTGGCTCTGGGTAGGAAGCACCTGCCCCATCGAGCAAGGGGAAGGCGAGAGCAGGGAGGTTTTTGTACGGGGCTGTAGCACTGTGCGAGAGGTGCAGTATGACCTTGCTGACAGTAATAATCTCCGGCATCATCTGCTTCCACCCGGCTGATTGTGAGAGTGAAATCAGTGTCCGAGCGGCTGCCGCTGAACCGGGCTGGGACCCCAGATTGCAGGGTGGAAGCATCATAGATCAGGAGCTTGGGGGCTTGTCCAGGTTTCTGATGGTACCAGTTCAAGTAGTTTTTGTTCTCATACAGGAGGCTCTGACTGGCTTTGCAGCTGATGGTGACTGTTTCCCCTGGAGACACGGCCAGGGATTCTGGAGTCTGGGTCATGAGAATGTCCCCACTGGAGCCTGTGAATAAAGTTAAGTAGAAGACATAGAATAAATACAAGCATTTTTATACAAAGGCACAAGAACTAAGGAGTACAGTCTTGTGTCCTTATATATTTATATGTTACGTTTCCTTCCCATCTATTGTAGTGCAAGGAAAGAGAAAATGCCCGGGCAGATATCAGAGGAATAAAAATGACAAAGCACAATATTTATGGCTCGATCCCGAGCGAGAGAGCCCAACGCAGTGTCTAGCGCTAGATCCCACCACTGCGTTGGACGGGGCCATTTCTTTGGGAGCCATCGGGGGCGGCTTCTCACCTGGAGCCCAGAGCACGAGCAGCCAGAGGAGCTGAGCCTGAGAGAGCATTTTGACCCCGTCCTGCCCAGCTGCTGCTGATCAATGAGCCGCCCAGAGTCAAGCGGGGCATTTATAGCCGCCCAGAGAGCCCGGAATGCAAAGCAGCTGCCTGATGGGGAGGGAGGGATCAGTGTGAAAAGAACCAGGGCAGGGGAGAAGTTGGGTCTGTAACAGAGAAAGGAGCCAGGCAGCTCCTGAGACTGCTCTCCCAGGCGGCAGGGAAGCAGCTTGGCAGAGTCCAGAGGGGATGGATGCTCTTAGTTTGGCCTCACTCTGTTTATTGCTCAAGCTGAGTGATGGCAGTGTAGCAGGGTTTATTAAAACAACACATATGTAACATGCATGTTTTGTGGTTTTCATGTGCATTAACAATACACATCTTTTTAAAATACATTTTAAATCATTATGTAAAACATGACCGGTCTGGTGTTGGAGTTGTCTAGAAATGTGTTGTCCAATGAGGGGGAAATTTGTATGCGGAGACAATATAAAGAAAAGTTGAGTTTAGAAATTAGAAAATAAAATGCAAACCCAAAACAAGTTAGGCAGGGTTTGGGAGAGGTAGGGAAGACAATTGGATGAACTGTTACAGAGGGGACTTGAGTTTATCAGTATCTTCCAGAGACTGAGCAAACATCCCAGTAACAGGAGAAGGGAGAACCTTCTGCGAACCATCAAGAAAGTACTTAAAAGGAGAAGGAGAAGCAAAAACCACACCCATTCAAACAGACCCAGCTGAGACATGGACTGAGATGCATCAAAAGAGTTCAAGAAAAGGGCGGCCCTGCTACAAACATCCAGCTGTGTAACATGGAGTAGGGTGAGATGTTAGTGGATTTCTAGCATTGGGTAACTTTTGGAATCCTTTTGTTAGATTTGCTCTCTCAAATCAATTATCAAGTATTGGTGCGCTTGTTTGATCTAGAGATTGTGTAACACAGGTGAGGGGGCATCCCAGGTTAGATACTTAGGGGAACCTTAATACAATTTCTGTGTCTGGGAACCTCCGGGGACATGGTTGATAGGATAGTTCCTCCTTTACGGGCTGGGACGGTTCTGGAGAGAGCTGAGGCCAGTGGAGACTGTAAGTGGGGAAACTGAGTCACAGCTGAGAGAGAGAGAGAGGGCGCACTCTCTTCCCCAAAATACGTCTTAGGTGATGAGAGAATTGGGATCCCAGATGACAGCCTCACCACGTACATGATGCGGTTTTCAAATCACAGCTAGAATTGAACAAATAATCTGAAAAACGGGTACATTGTATGAATTCACTCAAACAAAGTGGATACAATAACTATTTCTTCCTACTTTGTTTCTTCAATTTGGAGATGCCTTTTGGATATTTCCCTTGGGTTGTTTCAATCATTTTGGTCATTTCACTTGGTTCAATTCAGATATTATGTCAAATAACCACATACTAACCCAACGGTCCAATCCGAAATACTGGCAAAAACCAAATAAACTAGTTTGGTTTGGTTTGTATATATTCAGCTCCGGCTCCAAACAAGTGATAGAGAATATATCTTCTCATCATTGGACACTCTGTCTGATGGTACAACCATGATCCTGGACTCCAAATAGGAATTAAACTTGCCAGGCATCTAAAGGAAGACCCTTCCTCTTATTGGTTTTAACTGAACCTAGGGAATTGATTGACATGTTACAAACTGTGCCTTTTCCTGCATCTATGTTTGCTGAATGTTGATGGAGCAAACCCCGGTTCTATTTGGGGAGCTTGACTTGATGACACAGTGGCTGGATGTCCTGTGGCTCCATATTTCCAATGGGATTGAGCACCTGCAACAGCATCGCTGCCTGCGATGGGGTTTGGGTATTTCTCCTGTCAACACCAGGACTTAAACCAGATTTTGCCAAAATGGGAAATCTCATCAAAATGCCAGTATCCGATATTGTCTTGGTCAAAATTGAGAACCTCTCTGTACTCGGTAATGTCTCAACCAACATTTTGTTTCTCAATTTACCTACTTTCTGCTTACTGTGATTCCGTTTATCGCTTTACCATTCATGACATTGAGATCAAACCCAAAGAGATAATACTGACGCAATACTCCATTTCTTGAACTCCATTTTCCTTTGTACTTTCTTGTTGCTCATTGGCTGGTATGCAGATTCCTTTACTAATCTGCAGTGCAGCTGCACATTGATCAAAGTAAAGGGAACAATAATTCTGATTGGAGGAGCTGGAGTGAAGGTTAAATGTCACCGGGGGGAGGTTGAAGGGCTGGGTCATTCTCACAGTGATTGGTTCCGAAATGTGGAAACAACAAACCCAGATGTAAAATGGTAATCGATAAATGAATGGTACACGGTATGGGGTAAAGGGTAAGTGGAAAATCATTAAATCAGGACGGTATCTTGCGGTATTGTGAGAATCGAGAAATCGCATTGGTATCGGGAAATGGTCGATCCCGGTTCCTGCTATGGCAACATTTCTCACAAGCAGCCATTTAGCTGCTCATTTCAGCCCTGGAACACGACGGGTTAGTGTTGGCACCAATCAAGTGGAGGATTTTACTGGTAGCAGGTTTTAAACAAACTAATTTGAGTGCTTTTGCACACCGCACACGGTTAACCAGGGGAACTCATTGCCGCAGGATGTTGCAAGGCCAGTGGTATAACTGGGCTCAAGAATGACTTGAACAAATAAACCCATGCAGGGTGGATTCATCCATGGCCCGAGCTGAAACAGTGCCGTACTAGACAATGGTCCATCGAGCCTAGCATCCTGTCTCCGACAGTGGCCAATTTCAGTTGCCAGGCAGAAGTACCCAACAGGTCCTATTGAGCAATCCATTCCCTGGTGACTTCTGGGGTGGGGCTGTTGCTGTAAGGAGTGGCAGCAACCCCCCCGCCCCCCAAGAGCTGTGAGAGCACTAGGGGGTTGGCGTGTCTCAGGCCGGGCCTGACTTGTGCCAGGATCCCAGTTTTCCAGCATGCGGCCCCCAAATAGGGTCCGGCGTCTCCCATTCTGTGCTCAGATCCTGAATCCTCTTCCCCTGCTCCCATGAGCCAAGCTGAGCAGCCCCCACAGGCAGGAGCTGAACCAGTGAGACCAGAGCTTGGAAATTGGCTTCTAAAAATATCAAGTGAATCTGGAACCAGCGAAACAGGAGCTGTGAAAAGGGGGGGGGGAGTAGCGTGAGAGGAAAAAATAGACGCTGCCTGCGCCGAGCTGTGCTCCCCGGGGATACAGTGGTCACACACCTGCCCGGCAGGACTCCACTGGCCAAATTTGTAGGAACAATTCTAGCACTGGCCACTAGAGGGCAGAATAAGACTAGTGAAGCGGATAGCTATGATCCGCGGTTAATATCCGGTAATCCGGATAGCTTGGCGGTTACCTGGCAATTATTTGGTAGCCACAGAGGTTAGCTGCCAAGCTGGAATACCGGATATTACCGATGGGGCCAGGGGTGATATCCCAACCCCTGAACAATTGTCTGAGGGGAGGCTTTGTAGGGGGGACCTCTCCAACCCTCCCCCCCACCGACCAAACCATCTGAAGGCCAAGGGGCCCACCCAGGAGAGAGGGAAGATCCACACCACCCAGAAACACAGTGGGAAGGCTGGCTAATGCCAGTTCCTTTGACGGCACGGTTCCTCTCATGACACAGGAGTGTGGACGCTACCGCTGCCATGAGGGAGGTGGCTGGCGGGTTGGGGGGGCGGGAAGAATGGGACTCCACGGCAGTGCAACTCCTCCTGTATGTCTGGGGTGGGCCCTTCTGACTCCCTCCCGCCTTGCAGCGGAGACTGGGACAACCGGTTCCCGTGAACCACCAGAATTTTGACAACTGATGAGAACAGGTTGAATTTCACCCCCTGAATGGGCCTGAGCTGAGGGTTTCCCCTCGCCCCCAGCGCTGAGGGAATCAGGCAGAGTCCATAAGAGCATAAGTCGTGCCGTACCGGATCAGGCCAATGGTCCATCGAGCCCAGCATCCTGTCTCCGACAGCGGGCAATCTCAGTCACTTGGAAGAAGTACCCAACAGGTCACAATGGGGGCGATCCATTCCCTGTTGTTCCCTCCCAGCTCCCAACAGTAAGAGGGTCCATTCCCCAAATCCTGCTCGGCTAATAGCTGCTTAATGGACCCATCCTCCAGAAACATGTTCAATCCTTTTTAAAAGCGGAGCTATACGACTGGCCTTGACCACATCTCTTCTGGCAACAAATTCCACAATTTAATGGTGCATTGAGAGAAAAAAAATAAAAATTCTTTGATTTGTTTTAAATCTGCAGATAGTTTTATGGGGTGGCCCCTAGTCCTGGTGCCATTTGAGAGGGTGAATAACCGTTCCCTATTGACTCATTCACACCACTCAGATTTTAGAAACGTCTGTCCTATCTCCTCTCGACCGTCTCTTCTCCAAGCTGAAGAGCCTCAACTGATCCAGTCTCTCTTCATAGGGAAGCCGTTCCAGACCCCGTATCATTTGTGTTGCCCTTCTCTGTACCTTTTCTATTTCTACTAACATGCAAAAGTCACAGGAAACGTTGTGATCAGTGACGCACCTGCCTGGGTATCCCAGCATAGCTCATTTCCATACACTTTGCATATTCACACATGGGCGACTGCCCCCCCCTCCAGCTGCAGAGCACTTATACCTTCCCTTCCATCCTCCCACTGCAGGGCAACTGGGAAGCATTGCCATCCCCACCTGTAAAGATGCTGATGGCACAGACGGCCTTTCTCTGGCTCCTGGGTCTCTGTGTCCAGGGTAAGGGACAGACCAAGAGCTCGCTAGGTTTCCCAAGGGGCAATTGCTGCCCTGGTTTATTAACTCAGGCTTCTTTCTGTGCCCCATTTGGGATTAATTCCAGCTGTCATGTGTAACTATAAATAGGTGGCAATGAAAGCTTTACTTCCTATGATAGTGTATTGAGAGCCAGTGTCGTGTAATGGGTAAGTGTGCAGTACTTGGACTGGGAGGTAGAAGGAAACCCCCAGTTCTAGTCGTGCCTTAGCCAGAAACTCACTGGGTGACCTTGGGCCAGTCACAATATTTTCTCAGCCGAACCTACCTCACAGGGTTCTTGTGAGGATCAAAAAGTTGTGTTAGTTATACGTAAAGTGCTCTGAGTGCCATGGCAGGGGGGCGCTATATAAAGATGATGATGATTGGTTAATTCTTCTCCCCCAATCATTCATACCCCCTTTTCTCCCTCTGTCCAGGCTCTCTGGGGGAGGTTGTGATGACTCAGACTCCAGAATCCTTGTCTGTGTCAGTGGGGGAGACAGCCACGATCCGTTGCAGAGCTAGCACCAGCATTGGATCCTACACACACTGGTACCAGCAGAAACCTGGACAAGCCCCTAGGCTCCTGATCTATCTTGGATCCAGCCTGCAATCTGGGGTCCCAGCCCGGTTCAGCGGCAGCGGCTCGGGCACCGACTTCACGCTCACAATCAGCCGGGTGGAAGCAGATGACGCCGGAGACTATTACTGTCAGCAGGGTGGTTACAGCTGGCCTCGCACAGTGATACAGCCCTGTACAAAAACCTCCCCATTGTCTCCGGGGCCTCTGCTTTCTTCCAGCTGTCTGAGGAGAGCTTGCAGTCGCCTGGCGCGGCAGTCATGAGGGACGCAGATGACTAAGCACAGCCACCTCTGCAAGCAAGGAGGGTGGGTTTGGTGTTTTGTTTGCTCGCCCAAAGATCTGATTCAACATGCACTTCCTAGGGAGACCCCCATCTAGGTGGGTAATGTGGCGGGGAGGCACTTGTCTAAAAAACCCCAGAGACAACCTGGGGAAGGAAGAGCCTGCCAGAAACCCCTCGGCTCCTATTGACTCCCTTGCACGGCTCTTTTTATCACCCTCTCTCCCTGGTTGCCACAACCCTGTGCGGCCTTGTGTCCTGAGTGGAGCTGAAAAAAATCCCTGCAAAAATGTTGAAACTGCAGCACTCAGCCCGACTTGCTAACATCGGGTACCAGTATCCGAAAGATCGCCTCTTTCCTTACATCCCGTTGCGCCCTCTTGCGGGTACCATCTGCCCATGAAATTTCCACAAGGGTGTGCAGAGAGGCATCCTTGCCCCCAGGAACTCTCTCCCCTTGAAGATCCGTCTAAGCCCGAGCCGGCTCATCTTCCGGAGGAGATGTAAGACCTTTTTGTTTGGCCAGATGTTTGACAGGCAGGGATAGGGTGGGGTGGGATTGGGAGCTAGAGAAAAGGAAATGGGGGGGGGGGGCTTAAGGGGATTTTTTAAAGCTGTCTTTATATGGTTTTATATGTTGTCAGCCACCCTGAGCCTTATTAGGAAGAGTGGGGTAAAAAAGTGGAATAAATAGAATAAATAAAACTATTTGGGCCTGATGGATGACCTGATATATGGAAATACTGTATTTACATCCCAATTTGCTGACATCCAGTGCCCTTTTTTTTGCTTCCAATCCCAGCTTCTTTACTGATTTACCGTTTTACCAATGGGTAACACGGTAAATTAGTAACTTGGTAACAGCCATATCTGGTATTTTGGGGTATTCGGGTACCTGGTCGGTATTCTGGGAGCCCGGCGGGTACCTGACAGAGTACTTGGAATTGTGGGGATTACCGTACGGGGAACCATTCCAACGAGCCACCAGTTTCAGCTCACACCGACGGTGCCTACATCAATTTGTCATGTTTCTGGTCCTCATGGGATGCTGAGAACGCAGCCGGTTCTTGGCTTCATTCACACATTCTTCTCTGGTGATTTCGATCCATCGCTATTTCCTCTAGCCGATCCCCTCCCAAGTTCTTTAACTCGCTCTTCACAGAATTCTTTCCTCAGGAAGGCGGTCGGTCATCCCCGGGGGGGAAGTGCTCTGTGGAACTCCATCAATACTGGTTTTCTCACAGCCCTCTGCAAACTAGACCCCCAACCACTGCAATCATTTCACCGTCATCTCTCCCTCTATACTGGGTTAGCCACAAATATCTCCTATTTCTACAAACCACCTAGGAACAACATGAAGTCTCCTACGCTGCTATAGGCTCGCAAGCGAGGTGGATTTGCATAGATCCTCCTGTTTGCAAATTCACACCTCAGTGAAACTCGCCGGCTCTACGGCCGGGTTCTCATAAACCAGACCCAAACCAGGCTCTCATAAACCAGGCACTGTGGGTCAGCACTGACCAGCGACAGCCACCAAGATGATCTCCCCCACCCAGCTCCTCTGGATACTAATCTTGTGCATCCAGGGTAAGGAACAGAAGAGTAGGCCGTAGATTTAATGGACAAGAACGTCTTTCTTGACCTGGTAAAGACAGGGCATTAGTTAATAATAACATGCACAAATGCATCAGCTTTCAATTTACACCCTTTCTTCAGTTTAAAGCTTTAACAGCTTCATATACATTTCTCTCTCTCTATTTTTCTGTGTCTAGATTCCACTGCACAGAAAGTGCTGACTCAGACTCCGGCGTCCCTGGCCGTGTCCCCAGGAGACACAGTCACCATCAGCTGCAAAGCCAGTGAGAGCGTTGCTAGCTACTTAGCCTGGTACCAGCAGAAACTGGGACAAAGTCCTAAACTCCTCATCTACAGCGCTTCCACTCGCCCATCTGGGATCCCAGACCGGTTCAGCGGCAGCGGCTCTGGCACTGATTTCACCTTCACAATCAGCCGGGTGGAAGCTGATGATGCTGGAGATTATTACTGTCAGCAAGGCTATATCCCTCGCACAGTGATACAGCCCCGTACAAAAACCCGCCTGTCCGATTGCATGCTAGTAAGCTCTGGTTGCAGCTGGTGGAACAGCCAGCATGACGGATTTCATGTGAAACAACTCAAAGGAAGTGAAATTAAATAACTCTCTCCCACTCCTTCCCACACAAGCCAGCTTTGCTGAGAAGACTTCAGTGATCATTTCAAAGTTCAGGCCAGGGCCCAACTGGTGTAAATTGGTGTAACTCTGCTGGCTTCAGGGAAGCGATGCCAATTCCTACCATCTCAGGATTGAGCCTGCTGGATGTAAGAGGCAAGAACACAGCTAATAGCTCCGTGCAGAGGTTCCCAACAGAGAACACAACTAATAGCTCAGTGCAGCGGTTCCCAACAGAGAACACAACCAATAGCTCTGTGCAGAGGTTCCCAATGGAGAACACAGCTAATAGCTTAGTGCAGCGGTTCCCAACAGAGAACACAACCAATAGCTCCATGCAGAGGTTCCCAACGGAGAACATAGCTAATAGCTCAGTGCAGCGCTTCCCAACAGAGAACACAACCAATAGCTCCGTGCAGTGGTTCCAAACAGAGAATACAACTAATAACTTAGTGCAGTGGTGCCTAACCTTTTTGTGGTTGCGATGAGTCACTTTCAGAGCTCAAGATTGATGGTGGGCCACCAAGCCACTGTAGGTGGAGCAGCAAAATTGGCAAAAGGCGCTGTGCACCGACAACCACCTAGTGCATTTTAACCTTTTCCTTGCCTATTCTAGGGTGCGCTCTCTCTCCCTGTACCTCCTGCTTTGTTATGGCCGGATCTTGAACCCTTGGCATTTGGGAGCAGCGCTGTAGCGGCTTGCATCACCTGAGACCTTGGTAGACTATGCCTTTGTCCTCCTCCTTCTGTCGCCTCCTGCATCTCTGCCTGGTGTCGGCCCCACCCCTTCTCATCTGTCTGCCATTTTGGTGTTTGTCTCCTGGCTTCCTGATTGACCACCAGGGAGTACTTAGGGCCTTCTGGTGGCCTCAGGAAGCTGGTGGAGCAACTGCTCTTCCTGAGGGTTGGTTTTGGTGCTTCCCTTGATCTGGTGCAGTATTGCCTTGTCCTTTCCCTTGTGACTGTGTTGTTGTGTTCTGTGTGTGTGAGTCTCTTGTCCTAGAATCCCCTTTGTGTATCTTGTATGAGTGACACCCCCGTCCTTGCTGCTGTGTGTGAACCCTGTTCCCCTCGTGCACTGGGGCCTTGCTGCCCTACCCCTTCCAGCTCCCCAGTCGCTGGTTATTCCCCCCAGTTCCCCGGTCGCTGGCAATTCCTCCCTGCTTGCTGTCTTGGGCAACTCCCTCTCACTCTGGGCCACTGGTTCTCCCCTCTAGCTCTCGGTCCCCCTTCAGCTCCCAGGCCCGTGGCCTCGATGAGCTGTATGCCGTCTTGGGCCAGCCTGCCTGGTTCCCTGCTGAGCGTTCCAGTCTCCCGGGTACCGGAGAATGGCGGAGAGGTTTCAGTATTGACGTTGTGGAACATTACCTGCTCTGTCCAGCCCTTCCCACTGACCTGCCCTTCTCTCTCCCCCTTTTCCCAGGCTCCTTGCCCCGGAGCCTGACACTCTCAATAGTTTGCATTGATTGGCTGAGATGATGCAAGCAACGTGAAAGGGCATCACAAAAACAATGCATTGAACCTAGCCCAACACACGCTGAAATCAATTGGGTTCTCCTCTCTCTGCGTCAGGGGCACTGGATCATGCCCTTCTACGGGCACATCTCAAGCCCCCCCAAAATAATAGAATCTTAGAATTGGAAGGGAACTCCGAGGGCATCTAGTCCACCCCCCTGCTCAGTGCAGGAAATCCACAGCGACAGCATCCCTGACAGATGAGCCGTCCAGCCTCTGTTTGAAAACCCCCAGTAAAGGAGAGCCCACCCCTGCCCTAGTCACTCTGTTTCACTGTCGAACAGCTCTTACCGTTAGGAAGTTCTTTCAGAGAACAACAGAGAACAAGTCTGCTCCACCCTCTTTGTGACAGCCCTGTAGAGATTTGAAGGCGGCGATCCTGTCTCCCTTAGTCTTCACTTTGCCAGGCTAAACGTACCCAGCTCATTCAACCTTTCCTCATAGGACTTAGTTTCCAGATCCCTGACCCTCTTTGTCTCGCCCCTCTGAACCCGTTCCAGTTTGTCAGTGTCCTCCTTGAAACGCGGTGCCCAGAACTGGATAGAGGACTCCTGATGAGCTCTGACCAGTGCAGAATGGAGTGAAACGATTACTTTCTCTCTGTTGAATTTCATTTTGTTTGTTTTGGCCCAGCTTTCCATCCATCCAGGCAAGATCATTTTGAATCTTGTTTCCATCTTCTAAGGTGTTAATTATCCCTCCCAGTTTTGTGTCATCTGCACACACACACACTTATATAAATATACATAGGTATACATGCACACACACACACACTACTTTCCCTGAGGAAATTATCCAGGTGGAAATGGTAAGGGGTGGGTATTTTGAGGGAGAAGCCATTTATTCCTCCTTCTAGGATGCAGTAAAGTTTGGGTCACACGCCCTTTCTTGTCCCCTGAACTGCTCTGGGTGAGGTTTCCCTCCACAATATCCCTGCTGGGACACTGTGTGTTAGAACTCTGCAACCTGCAAAGCATGACCAAACCAGCCCCGCAGACCTTTAGCTAAATGGAACCTGGATTAATCCTGAAATTTCTTAAAGTCTCCTATCAGTGTGCATCACATGCAGTTCCTGCACAGCAGAATCCAGGCAAGGGAGCTGAGCAGCACCCAGTGGTAGCACACCTCTCTCTCTCTCACACTCACACACCCTCAGAATTCTGTGTGAGCTCAGCAGTTTCCAATATCTGGGACCTCAACCAAACTACTCAGCTGCTGCAATGATGCACACAAATCCTTGCCCCATTTCTAAGCCTGAGACGCAGGGACCCACGGAAAGTGCTTTGCATAGTCCCGCCCCCTGCTCCCACGCTGCTCCCCCCCCCAGCAGCTATATATGGCTTCCCCTTTTGTATCGAGCCTCTATGCTTTATGATACACACTGTTCAGCGCTGTCACAGCAAGATGCTCTCACCGGCTCATCTCCTCTGGCTGTTAGTGCTCTGGGCCCAGGGTAAGAGTCAAAACAGGCCGGCTCAGCATCAGTGGGGCAACAGGACCCAGCTCCAGCTGTGGGGGGTCTCTGTGATGAATTGCTCCGTCTCACACGTGGAATCCTTCTGTGCCGGCATTTCCCACGCTGCCTCCTCGCACATTCTGATACAGAGAGAACCCACAACTAGGGAAAAGGCCACTGTTTGCTTTCACTGACAAATGTTCATTGCTCTTTTCTTTGCAATTTCAGGCTCCAGCGGGGACATTGTGCTGACTCAGACTCCGGAATCTCTGGCCGTCTCTCCAGGGGACACAGTCACCATCAATTGCAAAGCCAGTTCAAGCACCGGCAACGCCTTAGCCTGGTACCAGCAGAAATCAGGGCAGGCCCCCAAGCTCCTTATTTATGCTGGCACCAGCCTGGCCTCTGGGGTCCCGGCCCGGTTCAGCGGCAGTCGCTTGGGAAGCGGCTACACCGAGTACACTCTCACGATCAGTCGGGTGGAAGCCGGGGACACTGGAGATTATTACTGTCAGCAGGGTAATGGCTTCCCTCTCACAGTGATACAGCCCCGTACAAAAACCTCCCTGCGCTGGTTTATTTTAACTTCTCGTTTTGCTACAGATGTTTCCTGGAGTCACCGACCCCACAGAATGATGCCATTTCATGGAGGGGCGTAGGGATCCCCACTGTGTGCAGGCTGCTGTCCAGCGCCCACGGGGGCTAGTGAAAATCCCTTCCACCATCACTAGGGACTCCAGGTGAATTATCAGTCACCAGTTTTATCGGTATCCGGTATCGGATTTATCGGTATTGGTATATCGGTTTTTTAACATTGCCGATTTTTTGGATCTTTAACATTGCGGCCATTTTAAAAATGGCCACAATGTTAAAGATCTGAAAAATCGTCAATGTTAAAAAACTGATATAGCGATACCGACATTATCGGTATTATCGGATTAATCCGATATCGCCAATTATCGGCATTATCAGATTAATCCAATACCAATAGTCCCATCCCTAATCACTAGACTTTGCTTCAAACCGACTCCCGGGAAGGTTTAAATCGGTTTCACGCGGCTAACGTCCACATGCTGCTGGGATTCTGCAAAGGAGCTGCCCGCCAACATCAAAGTGGGGATGCAGCTTGTATTGTTTTAATCAATGACGAGGACAAAGGGAGCTCTGTTTCATTTTTGTAACTAAGGTAATGAAAAATGAACGAATAGGCCAACGATTGCCCTTTGATTTCATTTGCTTTCATTTGTATTTTCCCATTGGTTTTATTTAAAAGAATAACAATTAAACATGGGCGGCACATGCGAAAATGTCCTTTGCGCAGTGATTTTAAAAAACTTTTATTATTTATGAATGACATGTCTCCTGTACACCCCTACCGGCGGCTATTAATCCATCCAGGCTTTATGGATGTCACTGGAAGCTTCACTGCCATTTTTGGGGTGGTGGTTGGTTAGGGAAAAATTCAACCAGAGACTAAAGACTGAAGGGGGGTGTCTCCTCGCCATGACAACCATCGTGTCTGGAGATCCCACCTACGTTTAATTTAATGAATTCATTTAAACTTCTATTCCACCTTTCTCCTAAGACTCTGGGCAGCCTACAAGAGAATTCTATCAAACCCGCATAAAATATATTTAAAATCCCCTTAAAACCTGCATCTCATCCCTGCTCCAACCTCCTAGAAAACTCCCACCCAGCCCCTATCCCCGCCTACCAAATACTTGGACGCAAAGAAAGGTTTTACGTTGCCTGTGGGATGCAGTGGACAGGGGATCTGCAAATGTTACCTCTCTTTATTTGAAATCAACATTTGCAGATCACCTCCCACAGAGGCAGAGAATAATCCGCCCCTTGCTCAGAAGTAGGGATTCTCCTTTCACAAGGTGCAGCAAAGCACACAGCAAATACAATACTTATTATTATTATTATTATTATTATAAGCATTTATATAGCACCAGCGATGCACCTGGTGCTTTACAAAAAACCCAAGATAGACACGGTCCCTGCCCGAGAGCTACTCTGGATTGGAACAAAAACTTGGAATCCGGAAGGTTTTCCAAAGGGGGATGGGGGGGCCCTCCTGAGAGGCTTGGAACATACCTCTTCCACAGAATCCCAGGGTCTGGACCTCTTCCCCTCCAGCATTAGGGGGCTGCCCAAACCAGAACTGCCAGAGTTAGGCCAGGGAAAGGCTGTACTGACTGTGGCACCATGACTTTGGAGAGCTCCCTCACATGGTGGGGAAGAGGTGGTGACAAAGTAGTTTGAGTGATATCTTTTATTGGACCAACTATTGTTGGTGGAAACCCTTCCTCAGGCAAGGAATAGTGGGGAATGCTCTCCCCCAAACTGATTCACATTGGTTCCCATGGGGCTGGGGAGACAGAGGCTCCTGGAGGCCCAGAGCTGGGTCCTAGAGCAGTATTTTGGGCTGCTGGGGAGAAGGGTCAGACGCTGGCCAGATTCATCACCGAAACCAATTGCTACCCGATTGTGAGTCGATTTGGGTATCTGATGTCCTGGAATGTCGGCCCTGAATGTCAACTTTGGGTACAGATATTTGTTTTAAAAAACTTTTTTTTGGTCCGTATACTAACTTCTTACATTGACTTCCGATCCTGGTTTTTTTTTGGTTTTTTTTAAAAAAAATTCTATCCCAATTTTTGGGTTTTCTGACCCAATTCACCGATCGGTAATTACTGATCAGTAGTTGGAAAATCGAACAATCAGTACCAGAAATTACCAGTTTGGGGATATCTGGGTATCCAAAAATGCAGTTATTAGGATACCCACAGATACTAAATTTAGTATCTGTTTTAGCTTTGGGGAAAGGGGATGAGAATTTGATCCCCTCCCCTCCCATGAGATTAAAAGAATAATAAATTCCAGTTTCTTTTGCCCCTGGGTTTCCGAACTTCTCAGACAGCAGCTGCAGTCACGTTGTCCAGCTTTAACCTGCCACCAGGAGATCTGGAAATGGATGTGTAGAATTGAAAGCTGAGAGCCTCATCGTTTCACAGAGAATCCTGTGATAGGGATCTAAGACACCCTGATAATCACAAGATTCATGATTAAATCTCAGACATCTTAAGGAGGAAGGAGTCGCAAGTCCTGCACCGAGAGCGGTTGTGAAAGGGAGGGGGCAGGTCCAGGCTAGGGGGCTGATTGACAGGGAAGGTGGAAGCCAAAAGGGCTTGGGTTGGGGGAGTTGAGAAGTTTAGTTTGTGCTGGTTAGATTAAAGTTGGTGTCAGACACTCCAGGAGGAGAAGCTGTGTAGGACTGAAACATGGGAGTTAAATTAGGGCTGAAATGAGATTTCACCCTTCTCGAAAATCTCGTTGAGAATAGGCTTCTCAACAAGTTTTTCTAATCTCGAGATTCTTGCGAGAGTCTCGCAAGAAACTCGTGAAAATCATGAGATTCTCGACTGTCTCGTGGGAATCTCTAGTTGCTCGCGAGATCTCACCGGGGCTGCTAGATTCTCACAAGAATTAATTTCATTCTCAGGAAGGGCCGGGGGTCAAATGGTGCCCTCTTCTTGGGTGAGGAGAGAGAGGCAGGGACTGGGAGGGGCTCTTCAGAGTGAGAGAGGAATGGATCCTCCATGTTAGACCCTCAGACAATGACCAGATGCCCGGATTCTGCGTAACTGGTGGCACCAAAACCAGCCTCCCTCTGTGCCACCCGGACAGCCTCTCTCTGCACGGTTTACAGAGCCGTGTAAATACAAAGAGCCCAGACTCAGAACCTCAGTGGCCCAGACACCGTCCCCTCAGCGTAGGAGCCACTGGGCCTGGCCCTGTTCTCTTTCCCGGATGCCCCAGGCCTGTCGGTTACCAGACCCATCGCTGCCTCCTTCCCTCTCTCCCTGCCGTGCCTGGGCGCTGCATTCTCACAGAGAGGGAGGCACGTGGCCCTTGGTTGCCCCCAAAGGATGGGGGTTTAAATGCCGAGCGGCTGCTTTGCATGTTTCCTCCCCAGTGACTCTCCCTTGTGCATCAGAGCAGCTATAACCGTCACCGCGAGAGTCCGGCCTGGGGCTCGTCTCTGTAGCTGGAGATCTAGGGGGTCAGGATGGTCTCACAGGCTCAGCTTCTCTGGCTGCTCGTGCTCTGGGTTCAGGGTAAGGACAGCAACAGGGGGGAAAGATTAACGTAACAGCCAGATCCTCAGCTGGGGAAAACCGGGGCCGCTCCATTGATGCCAAATGGAGTCATGCTGATTTACACCAGCTGAGCGGAGACATTTAAAGACAAAGCTGTGGAGCTGGTAAAATCTTAAATTTGAGGAGTCTTTATGGGTCCATTTATTTTTTAAAAAATTTCACCCCCTCAAGATCCAGTCGAGATGTCTAATCACAGAACGTAACTACAAAGACGCTGAAGGATTAATTCACTGTTCGATCTAATATTTCTTCCTGCAACTCTCTTTCCCTTGCAGGCTCCCGCGGGCAGATTACGGTGGCCCAGACTCCGGAATCCCTGGCCGTGTCTCCAGGGGACACAGTCACCGTCCGATGCAGAACCAGTTCCAGTGTTGGCGGCTGGATGGCCTGGTACCAGCAGAAACCTGGCCAGCCTCCCAAGCTCCTCATGCACAGCGCTTCCACCCGGGCCTCTGGGGTCCCAGCCTGGTTCAGTGGCAGCGGCTCGGGCACCGATTACACCCTGACCATCAGCCGGACTGAGGTGGATGATGCTGGAGATTACTATTGCCAAAAGCATGATACAACCCCTCTCCCACAGTGATACAGCCCTGAACAAAAACCTCTCTACGTGCTTCAGGGGTTTCAGCTGCTTCCTCTACACCAGGGACCCGGCTGCCTCCTCTAGGGGAGGCTGGTTCCTCACTCCACAGTCCTGTACGTAGCCCACCTGTGGCCAGTACTCTTTCTCCTGCAGTTTCTCCTCTGCTGGGAAACCACATTTGCTCCTAAAAGCTAGTTGCATTAATATTCGCGTGCATCCTCAGCACCTTCACGCCGAGCTGCAGAATGGCCAGGGAGCTCCCAGCCCACGTTAGCAAGCACCTCCTGTGGCAATGGTCTAATTTGGGTCCAGAGAGCGCGCTAGTAGCCGCTGTGCGACATCAACCAGAAACAGCCATCAGTTCCCCTCCCCGTGCCTGGCAGAGGCCTTCCAGTCCCACCAGCTCTGGGTCTCTATGTCTTAGGCCAAGAACAGGGCCTGCTATTTAATTCATCACCATGGCCTATAGGAAGGAGTCACAGAGCAATGTCTGTCTGGAACAGTGAAATCCCCTGAGCTTTGCCTGCCTCAGAACTCCTGCCATCTTCTACCCCGTCCCCCATTAACTCTGCTTCCTGAAGAGGCTCATGGGGACCCGCTGCCCCAGGATATGGGCCATGGTGACTGTGAGCCTCTTGGTGCCTCCTCCGATGCCCAAAATCTCCAGCTGGTGGCGCTAAGCCCCCACCTCCATTCACAAAGCAAAGCCAGAGCATCCTTACCCCATTCAGTTCTAAAGATCAAAGCAGGAGGGTGGGGTAACCCCCCCCCTCTAAAAACGAGTACAAGGGGTGAAAGCCCCATAGAAGCTGGAGGTGAGGGAGCTGCTTAGGGGGAGGACGAGGAAGGCCCAAATCATGGCTTCCACCTGTTATTTTGTGCATGTCTTGCCTCTGCTCCCCTCCTGGGAGCGCAATCTTTCAGGGCCTGAGCAGAGGGGCTAGATCCAGGGGCCAAATCCAGGAAGTGGAAAGGGACCCCATAAACACTAGCCCTGGGCTGCATCCCCCCCACCCCCCCAGGTGCCCCAGCTCTTGATTAAAGCAACGTGCTCCGGGAAAGGAGACACCAGACAGGAAGGGGGAAGGCGGCTCTTCCCTATTGACCAGAATCTTCATTTTGGGGCACAACCCTGAGTCCATTCAAGACAATAGACAAACTCTTAGTGCTTGCAAAGGAGCCAGGATTGTGCCCTTCGTTCCCAAACGCAGCCCACGAGCATTCAGCCCCCTGTACGGTGGCCAGATTTACACATTTTAAAGGACACATGAGAAATACAGGTTGCAGGGCTGTATAAGTGCAGCCCCGCAACCTGTATTTTCCAGAAGTGTCCTCTAAAATTGGCACATCTGGCCCCCGTACCCCCCTGTCTCCTCCACAGCAGACAGGACGAGAGGAAGGCCGTTGCGGCAGACCAGCTAGTCTGTCCCGGAGGAAGCCCCCGTCATCCTACGACTTTCCACAGTGAGGCGGAGAGTGAAAGGGGGGTGGGAGCTGAGGCTACGGGATGGCGGGTCAGTCCATCAGAACAGGTTGAAGAGAGTGTGGCTAGCTCCCGGGACTGTGAGGGCTATCGCCCCACCCCACCCCCATTTTAAAGTGTATGTTTATGGGCTTTGTCAATATTGCATTTTTTCCCCTAATGATGGGTAGCCAGGTGGCTGAACGTGCCAGAACTGATTCGAGGCTGGAGCGATCATCAGTTTCAGATGCCAAAGATGCACGTACATTTATTTGTATGTTTGCTTACTCAGAACCAAAAATGTAAGTAAAACAAAAGCTGCCAATGACGATTTTTATTTCTGAAAGTGGGAAATAACCATCAGGGTATAAAGCCAGAGGTTTGCATTATTTATTTATTTTAAAAAGAAAAGGTACATTTTGGGCGCATTTATGTGTAAAACCTTTCAGCCAATCAAGTAGAGTCCCTTCTGGATGGAAGGAAACTTTCTCTAGCAGGAAACCTGTCTGGGCCAGATGCTGCATTGACGTGCACGGGTGGCTGGGGAGCTCAGTGAGGCGAGGGGCTCTGATCTCACGGGGGTAGCAGCTGCGCTGAGGAGGAGGCTCAGATTCGCAGGCAGCGGTTACCCTGCACTGAGCGGCACAAGGAGGTTTTTGTACGGGGCTGTATCACTGTGCGAGAGGGTAGCTAGCACCCTGCTGACAGTAATAATCTCCGGCATCATCAGCTTCCACCCGGCTGATTGTGAATGTGTAGTCAGTGCCCGAGCCGCTGCCGCTGAACCGGGCTGGGACCCCAGCCACCCGGTTGGATGTGCTGTAGATAAGAAGCTTGGGGGCTTGTCCAGGTTTCTGCTGGTAAAAATGCATGTAGCCGCTAACACTGGAACTGGCTTTGCATCGGACAGTGACTGTGTCCCCTGGAGACACGGCCAGGGATTCCGGAGTCTGGGTCACCGTAATCTGCCCGCTGGAGTCTGAAATTAGAAAGTAACAGTAGCTGATACAGATTTGATCAGTCATTAATCACTATTGTGTCTTCTCAGAGCTTCTCCCCCACCTCCCCCCAGCTGCCTCTCAAGCCTCTCAATTCCAAACGATTCCCACATTGAACCCATTTTTAACTTTGCATTACAGCCAAGCGGCATCAGAGATTTACAACAGTTAGTGTGACACCTGAGGGAGCTTTATGGCTCGATCTATAAACCCCTGTGAATCTAACCCTTCTCCCCACTGTGTGTCGAATGCAGCCAGTGCCCTCTGGGCGGGTCCTTACCCTGGACCCAGAGCACGAGCAGCCAGAGGAGCTGAGCCTGCGACAGCATCTTGATCCGCGGTCTGAGAGGCCTGATGCTGATCAATGAACCGCGATGGGGGATACGGAGTGGACTTACTTGTGGACTTATAACGGCCCCAGGCGACAGGACGATGGCACTGGGGGCAGAACATGCAAATCAGCTTCTGAGATGGGAATTCACCCGTGACCCAAACACCCGCCCAGAGAGAGAAGTGAGAGGGCCGTGCGGGAGAGAAGCAAGTGTCACAGGGAGTTAAGAAATACGATAGGTATGAAGTTCATATGCAATATCAGCACGGATGTATTCCTGAAACGGTGGGATGAAACCTCAAGGTGTTTGGCATGATCTGTGTAAAGTTAAACATCATGACACTGGTTGTATCATGTGAATTATCGATCCTGCGGGCCAGAGAGAAAGTTACGCTTAAAGCTCAGGATAACGGATCCTTGGTCAGTCAAAGCGGTCAGCCTACACAGTAAGGAGCTGTATGTATCTAATGAAGCGTACCTGCTCCCTCATGGGTAAGCAAGGTTTTGCTAATACGAACACTTCTACGGTAGAAATTTACCAGAAACTGAAACAAAGGAGTATTTAAAGGGTCACCCGGCATTCATCTAGAGTGAGCGTCCCTGCAGCGCTAAGCCAACACGGGGAAAGGCTCCTGCTAAGCCGGACAATGGGCCCTATGTTTTGTGCCTGGTCACTTGACCGTGAACTCTGAACTCTGGGTCAGAACTTGCATACTAGCTCGGGGCTTTCACTTCAATGTCCTTACACACCTTCTCTGTTTACTTTGAACCTTTATTCTCATTCTCAAACTCTCTCATTCTAAAGCCCATGTCTGCGGATCCTGGCCCCTGAGAACCGAGTTCCCCCATTAGATATTGGGAGGGACCTGCCTGACCCACATTTATTTATGCAACAAAAGACAGAAAAACACTCGGGATTTCCATAGCTTGACCCGGCTGGGGGAGGAAATCCATGGCCGACATGGGCCGGGCACGGTTGGGCTGTGGAACAAACGTGGCCAGGTTCAGGGCCCTGTCCTGCCGCCTGCCTGGCCCAGAGAGGGTGGGGAGAACCACGAATGTGCCGTTTTCCAGCCCCTCCCTCATGCTGCGCCCCCCCCCCCCACTATGACAGACAATGATGAACGGCCATGGCAGCCCTGACCGGATGTAATATCCTGCTGTGACTCGCTTTGGCCTCGTCGGGGCAATCCTGGGCCAACATCTGGTAAGGTCTACGACAAAGCATGTGCAAGGTTTGGGTCATAAGATATAATAGCAGGGGTGTAGCTATAATAGGGGAAGCTGCCCCTAGGCCCACAAGCCTGGGGGGCTCACACACATGTAGATGTATATGCACCCTGAAGTAGATTGCCCCAGCAGGGGCCATTCCCCCCCCCCCCCCCCCCCCTACCCCGTGCAGACACACACACTGGAGTGGCGTGCCCCAGCAGGGCCCATTCCTCCCTAGCTCCCCCTCTGTATATAGTGCAGACACACACTGGAGTGGAGCACCCCAGCAGGGCCCATTCCCCCCTAGGTCCCCCCTGTACATAGTGCAGACACACACTGGAGTGGAGTGCCCCGGCAGGGCAAAAACTCCTTCCCCATGGAATTTGGGGTTCAGTAAAGCAGGGGCTGGTCTGCTCCAGGGAGGGGCAGCTTTCACCCTCAATGTGTGCATAGGGGCAGCACCTGCAGGAGAAGGGGAACGGGAGGAATCTGGTCCTTGGTTCTATCATACCGCTGGGAAGACACGTCACCCCCATGGGAGGCAGCTGGAGGGGAAATACCTCCCTTTTTTGTAGCCAACCCCCCCCCAATGTACATGAAGCATCATCTCTCTGCTTGGGAATCCAGGCTTCCTTCGTCTGGGTGCTTGTGGCACAGAATTACTTGGCTATTACATGAACAGAACTTCAATTCACTCTCAGGGGATGGGGGTGCAAGGAGGGCAATGGCCAGTAAGGGGTGCTAGAGAGCTAGCTTGAGGTCACCAGGAGGAGCTACAATGAGTGTTTTTTTAGACACACATTCCTCCTCGATGTTTGCTATAACCTCCAGAACTTTCTGTGTGTCTAAATCACTCATCCACATCTTTGAACTTCTGTGTGAAACTTCTCCCAGAACTTGTGTGTGTAAAAGGTTCTCCTGGTAAACTGCTTTGCTCCAGGCAGCTGTGCTCACTTGGTTTCCATGGCAGCCCCTCACCTCTACAGCTGCTGCTAGTTTAGGCTGCCTCCAGGCAGTGTTTGTGTGAAGAATGCATCCAGGAACTGCCTCAGGGCAGTGTGCGTGTGAAAAATGAATCCAAAACTTACTTGTGGACTTGTAAACCCAGAAGATTGAAACATCCGCAACTTTAACGTGTGTTTAAAAATGCCACATGACAGGGAATAGTGTGGCAAGAGAAACAGGAGAGCTATGACACAGACAGGGAAGAGCTTATGGCAGTCCGGCACTGGGTTAACCATCCTCAGGATGATATACCTGGCAAACGCCCTTAGGAGACAGCCAATAGCTCCCCATCGGGCTCAGAGTTATCAGGCACAGTCAACCAGACACCAGAACAGATGAGAGAGAACAAGAAAAACTATGGATGAACTACAATTAAGGGAGTGAGAAATAAGGCAGTGGGGACCAGGCTAGAGCTTGGAAGGAAGAGAACAAAGCACCAAATTAGTAAGTAATTATTCATTTATTTATTAAGTGTGTAGACAAGCCATCACACAACAACAAACAAAAAAGAAGAACAAAACAACAGTTATAACAAATAAATTACAAACCAAATGAGTAACCAGAGCAGGGACCTGAGGCAGAGGGTCAGGAAGGACAGGATACAAGGCGATGGGAAGGGAGCGCAGAACTGTACAGACACAGTGAAACAGGGTGCAAGACCGGGACAAGAAGTAGAGACCAGGGAAACTAGAGGCAGCGCGGAAGGCAGCCGCTAAGACAACATGGCAGGGGAAGAGCAGAGAGAGGGTCTAGTGATGCGAGAGCTACAGGGAAGCAGGATACTACAATGGGTTTGAGGAAGAGCTAAAGGGTGAATTCGCTAGGATCAGAGAGACCAGAAGCAGCACCCCGCTATCAGAGAGAGAACACAGTCAGAAAGGGAGAGGAGGAAAGCACTCCCCTGAACCGCGGCGACACAAGAACAGGAGACACACAACACGGGAACAGGGATGGGGAACCGAGCTAGACAAGGACTCAAGGTAATAGCATAAACCTGGCTAAACAAACATGACCTAGACAAGGATTCAGGAACCTAGAGAGGGTACAGGAGTCTCAGGGGGCCAACAACAGAGCTGGGCTCCTAGAAAGGACCAACAGCCAGAGAACTAGGTCAGTGAGGGCCAAGACTAAACAGGAGGACAGTGATCAAAGGGAGCAGGCCTTAGGAGCTGAATCCTATACTAACCATGGAGAAAAGCAAGGCTGCTATTAGGAAACTAGAGACAAGCAGCGAGCAGGACGGAGGAAACCGAATATCAGAGAGAGGAGTATAGACTAATAAGGCAGAATCTCCAGGAAGCTAGTGAGAGCACAAGAAGCTTAAGGGGAGGGAATCCCTACACAAGGGCAAGGCTACAGAAAGGCAAACGCACAGCAGGGGTAACAACAAGCTAAGGAACTGCTAATGCAGGACAGGTGTACAGGAATCAAGGGGGCAAGGTAATCAGAGCTACCAGGAGGGGAAAGGGGGAGCAGAGCCAGAGGGAAATGGACAATAAGCAGAGCAGAGTTAGACCAAGTGACAGGATTGCCAGAAGACAGACAGTGTGCAAGCAGAATCCTTTTGGGGCATTTTTACACACACCTTAAAGTGCTGGTCTTTCAATCTTCAGGGTTTACAAGTCCACAAGTAAGTTCCTGGATGCATTCTTCACACACACTGCCTTGAGGCAGCCTAAAGTAGCCGCAGCTGTAGACGTGAGGGGCTGCCATGGAAACCAAGCAACCACAGCTGCCTGGAGCAAAGCAGTTTCCCAGGAGAACTTTTCACACACAAAAGTTCTGGGAGAAGTTCAAAGAGCCAGATGTTTAAGATCTGGGTAAGTGATTTATTTATTTATTTTCAAACTTTTACTACCCTGAGCCTCCTGCCACAGGCAGATCTGGGCAGCTTACAGTTCATAAAACAACATTTAAAACAAAACAACTAAAAGGAGGAAAAGAAAATAACCCCAAACCCTCCACCCTTTCACTTTCTGTGATCTAGACACACAGACAGAGCAGGATGTAACAGGAGACAGCACAACAGAAACCACACACCCACAGGTAAGAGCTGGTGTCCTACCACCTACAGTTGTAACCATTGTGCCTTTTATCCTGCTGGGAGCCAATGAGGGGTCTAGGGAGGAGGAGTCAAGCAGAGCAAGGCACCAGACATAAAAGCGAGAATATCATGCTTAAGCTTGGCTACTGTACGGCGCTGGGGAAACGTCTCTCCTGCCAATGTCAGGATTGCAGGTTTAAGCCTACATCCTGACATTCAATCCCTCTCCCCTTCCCCTTTCTGTTCATATTGATGGAGGCCTAGAAGCAGGGAACTGAGCAGAGAAGGGACAACTGCCTGACAGTCCCAGCCTTAGGGTGCTGAGCAGGCTGCGGGGTCCAACCTCTGAACCATGCCCTGCTCAGTCAGTGCCATCGGGCAGCTGCCTCTGCATCAAACGTGGCAAACCTGATCTTTCACGAATCAGCTGGTAGAGTCACATGGAGACTCACTAGCATCTTGGGGGATTACTCACATCATCCTTGCACCTTCCTGTTTCATGCACCTTATTTATTGTTTATTTTATTTATTTTACCTTGTACCTGCGCTCAGGAAGAAGACTCAGATTATGGATTTATACCATCAATTCACCCCTTATCCTTGCAGGAACGCCCTCAGCCCTGCTCCCCTCCCGGGAGCTCATCAGGGCCTGAGGGCTGGGGCCAGCTCCAGGGGCTGGAAAGGGACCACATAAAACTAGCTCTGGGCTGCATTTGCCCCCACCCCCTGGCCTGAGGTGCCCCAGCTCTGGGTGCAACATGCTCTGGCAGCTCTGTGCATCTCCCGGCAAAGGAGACACCAGATTGGAAGGGGAAGGTGGCTTTTTCCTATTGACCAGAATGAACATTTTAGGTTCCCTTCAAGATAATAGACAAAAAGGAGCCAGGATTGTGCCCTTTATTCCCAAATGCAGCGGACGTGCATTCCCCCCCATCTCCCCAGCAGCAGACAGGACGAAAGGAAGGCCATTGGGGCAGACCAGCTAGTCTGTCCCAGAGGAAGCCCCTGTCATCCTACAACTTTTTGAGAAGAGTGAAAGGGGAATGGGGGGTGGGAGGGGCGAGGCAACTGTAGCTCTGGGAGGGAGGGCCAGACCCACAGATCAGGATGATGAGGGTGTGGGGTTTGGGCCAGGAATAGGCCGAGGTGATCACCCGTTTCAGATGACAAAGATGCACAATCATTTCTCTATGTTGCTTGGTGGAAACCCAAAATGTAAAACAAAAATTGAGAATGGTGATTCTTATTCCTGAAAGTGGGAAATAATTCTCAGCATATAAAAGCCAGAGGGTTTAATTATTATTATTTTTTTTTAAAAGAAAATCTTTTTTTCCCAATCAACTAAATCCCCTTGTTGATGGAAGGAAACTTTCTCTAGCAGGAAACCTGTCTGGACCAGACAGTTCTACTGACGTGCACCGGTGGCTGGGGAGCGCAGTGAGGCGAGGGGCTCTGATCTAACGGGGGTAGCAGCTGCACTGAGGAGGAAGCTCTGATCAGTTGACCAACTACTGACCAACTACTAGATCAGTTGACTTCTATGGTTGCTGAAGTGGTGACTAAACCTTTGATTAGACTTTATTCCAACCGCTCTCCATATCTCGCTTGGTATGATCAAGAATGCTGTCAGGCTAAGTTAGAGCTGCTACATGCCTGACGGGCTTGGGATTCTCGGAGGATTTCATACCTCTGGAATATTTTCTTTAACCATAGAAGGTCATACAAGAAATTGCTATATGACAAAAAAATGTTGCTAGAAATGCACAGATGTGGGCAGAATTACGAACAGCAGAATCTTTAAGGGACTTGAGAAGATTTTGGAAGCTTGTTGCAGCCTTCTCGAATGCTAAAGGTCCCCCTAGGATTACTAGGATCAAAGAGCAGGCTTGGATTATTTTCTATGAAGGAATTTTTAGAGGCTCCAACGCTGTTACCTTATTTGATCGGCAAGCTGAAGTAGGTGGAAACTATGTAGAAGAAGGTGACAATCTGAACGTCCCTTCTTTCTCTCCAGTAATAACAGAAGAGAAAGTCTGCCAATATATCTTAGCCTTACGACCAGGAAAGGCTCCGGGGATTGATTTTACCCCTATGATTTGAAGGTGAATGTGCAGATTCTGCAGAAATCCCAATAAGTGTTTTAGCTCTAGCCGGGTGAAATTTAACTGTTCTGTTGGTGGAAATCTGCTGATCCAGGTTTCTAAATATACATACCTAGGTGTGTGCTTCTCAGCAAAGGGCCATTGGGCAGCTCACAAAAAGAATTTAATGACTAAGTCTTCGTGTGCAGCAGCAGGAATTCTGAGATTGTATAGAAGTTCTAATATCTCGAATGCAATTCCTGTGCTTGGCGTGTACAAGACCAAAGTGTTAGCTCAAATTCTTTATGGCTGTGAAATTTGCTTTTTTGCCTATTCTAGAGATACGGAGGCGGTCCGGAATAATTGTTTAAGAGGAGTTTTAGGAGTTCCTAAATCGACCTCACTTTCTATGCTTTGTGCAGAAAGTGGATTATTATCAGTGGCTGCCTTGGCCAAAAAAAAGAGCAATCACATACTGGGATAAATGGCGACGCCAAGATTAATTAGATTACCCAGTAAGTGTTGGCTGGAGCAGATGCAGCATCATGGGAGTACAAAGTCTAGATGGTGGTACGAAATATCAGTCACTCTCACTAAGCTGGTTTTCCCCCCCGATTATTGTTTTCAGATGCATAATAGGTTGGTATTATGTGATATTAAGCAGAGGATTTCTGACATCTCTATTCAGGAGGATTTATCTCAGGTAGCGACAGTAAGAATTGCCCCATTATATTCTCCATGAAAAGTGAATTTTGCCTTAGAACCTTACCTGCTTCACCTACAAGATTTCCAACTTCATAGGGCTTTGACTTTGGCCAGATTTCAGCTTCTTCCATTGGCCATTACCACTGGTAGAGCAGAGGGGATAGTCTATATTGACAGGCAATGCACCTGCCGTGTTGGGGAGGTTGAATCTATACAGCATACTTTGTTTGTGTGCCCTCACTACAAGGACTTATGTGCTGTGTCAGCTACACCAATTTTAGAGGGGACGCCCTTTCTACTTGAGTTGGAGAGGATCCTTCTGTATTGTCCCTGTGAAATCCAAGTGTCATGGAAGTTGTGGCATTATATTTTTTGTTAGCCCAGCGGAGAAGGCTTACTCTTCTGTCAGAGGACATAGATTGTTAATGTTCCTGAACTGAGCTATGGCTTTTTAACCTATAATTGGTATATTTACCGTAGAATGCACACTTTTAATGGCGAATAGCCGGAATAAATTATGTATGTATGTAAAACAAAAATTGAGAATGATGATTCTTATTCCTGAAAGTGGTAAATAATTGTCAGCATATAAAGCCAGATGGTTTAATTATTATTATTTTTTTTAAAAAAGAAAATCTTTCATTCAATCAACTAAAGTCCCTTGTGGATGGAAGGAAAGTTTCTCTAGCAGGAAACCAGTTCTACTGACGTGCACGGGTGGCTGGGGAGCTCAGTGAGGCGAGGGGCTCTGATCTAACGGGGGTAGCAGCTGCGCTGAGGAGGAAGCTCTGATTCACAGGCAGCGGTTACCCTGCACTGAGCGGCACAGGGAGGTTTTTGTACGGGGCTGTAGCACTGTGAGAGGTGAGCCATAGTCATGCTGACAATAATATTATCCGGCATCATCAGCTTCCACCCGGCTGATTGTGAAAGTGTAGTCAGTGCCTGAGCCGCTGCCGCTGAACCGGGCTGGGACCCCAGCCACCCGGTTGGATGTGCTGTAGATAAGAAGCTTAGGGGCTTGTCCAGGTTTCTGCTGGTAAAAATGCATGTAGCCGCTCACACTGGAACTGGCTTTGCATCAGATAGTGATTGTGTCCCCTGGAGACACGGCCAGGGATTCCGGAGTCTGGGTCACTGTAATCTGCCCGCTGGAGTCTGAAATTAGAGAACAACAGTATCTGATACAGATTTGATCAGTCGTTAGTCAATACCGTGTCTTCTCAAGAGCTTCTTGCCCGCCTCCCCTCTGTGAATCCAACCCTTCTCCCCACTGTGTGTTGAATGCAGCCAGTGCCCGCTTGGCTGGGCCCTTACCCTGGACCCAGAGCACGAGCAGCCAGAGGAGTTGAGCCTGCGAGAGCATCTTGAACCATGGTCTGAGAGGCCCGATGTTGATCAATGAACCGTAACGGGGGACACGGAGCGTTTATAACGGCCCCAGGTGACAGAGCGATGGCACTGGGGGCAGAACATGCAAATCGGCTTCTGAGATGGGAATTCACCTGTGACCCAAACACCCGCCCAGAGAGAGAAGTGAAAGGCCTGTGTGTGTGGAGGGTGGGGGGAAAGTAAGTGTCACAGGGAGTTATGAAATACGATAGGGACGAAGTATATCTATGCAATATCAGCACTGATGTATTCCGGAGACCTTTTGATGAAACCTCAGGGTGTTTGGTGTCTCCATGTTCTTTGTAACATGTTAAACGTCATGATATTGGTTGTATTGCATGAATGATGGTTCCGTGGGCCAGAGTGAAAGTTAGGGTTAACGTTCAGGATAAATTATCCTTGGCCGCTGGCCAGAGGAAGCTGTTTGTTAGTGGACACGGTGTGGCAGTCCATACCCAATGAAGCCTACCGTTTCCTCATGGGGAAGCAAGATTCTGCTAATACAAGCATCTCCACAGTAGAAATTTAGCAGATACTGAGACAAATGCGTATTTAAAGGGTCCCCTGGCATTCATGTAGCGTGCGTGTCCGTGCAGTGGGAAGCAAAACCGGAGAAAGACTCCTGCTAAGACAGACGATGGGCCCTATGTTTTGTGCCTGGCTGGTCACCTGACCAAGAACTCTGAACTCTGGGAATGATGAAGTAGGCTCAGAACTTGCATACTAGCCCGGGGCTTTCACTTCAATGTCCTTCCGCACCGTCTGTGTTTACTCTGAACCTTTATTCTCAATTTTTAGTCTCATTCTCAAACTTTCTCGTTCTAAAGCCCGGGTCGGTGCGGTTCCTGGCCCTGAGAGCTGCGCACCGAGTTCCCCGTTAGATATCGGGACGCACGTTTATTTATGCAACAAAAGACAGAAAAACTCTCAGGGTGGTGGCAGCCTGACCCGGCTGGGGGAGGAAACCCACGGCCGACATGGGCTGGGTAGGGCCGGGCTGCGGAACAAACGTGCCTGGGATCGGGGCCCCATTCTGCTGCCTGCCTGGGGGTGGTGGGGGTGGGGAGAACCATGAATGTGCATCCCTCCACCCTGTCATGTCGGCCGGCCATGGCGGAACCGACCTGACATCATAGCCCGCTGTGACTTGCTTTGGCCTGGTCGGGGGGAATTCTGGGCCAACATCTGGCAACATCAGGCGCAGTCTGGGACAAATCAGGGCACAGCGTGCTAGTGTCACCTCTGTTTTTACCCAAAGATGCCTCCGAGTAGGTGGCGGAGAATTGACCCCTTACCCAGGCTGGCAGCTTAATCCCTTACGAGAGTGGAGCCCGGTGGGGTAATTCAGTCGTGGCTGGTTCCGTGGTGCTTTGGGGGAGAGCAGCCAAATAGACTGAACCTCATAGAGACTTGTCCCAGCAAAGCCCAGCCTCACTTTGCTCTGCAATGGGATTGGTGAGGCCTGGGGGGGCGAGGGGAGGTTCTGGGGATCGTACTGATGGGCATGGCCTGACTGTGCCTCTTACAACAGAGATCTGATGCTCAGAGGCTCGCCCCACAGTACGGGGACTGCTGTTACCTGCAGAGATGTAATGTTATACCACGCGCAGTGGGGAAGGCTGAGTTCCCCGACAAAGGGTTGGGGGATATGTAACGGCGATCGATTAAGCCCTCTGGATATTTTCTGATTCCCACTGAAAAAGTCTGATGATTTTGTTTCCTCCGCGGAAAAAATTTGAACAGGGAATGCTGGCAAAGGGGCTCTATATATACCCCTAGAGAGGGGGCGGAGTTTTCTTTGCCAGCATTTACATTGCAGTCACGAGTAGGTAATATCCGGCTTTGGGCGCCAGAGGGCGCTAAATACCATTAGTGGGACTTGAATGAGAGGATAACGAAGAAGAAGGCTGAGTTCCCCGACAAAGGGTTGGGGGATATGTAATGGCGATCGATTAAGCCCTCTGGATATTTTCTGATTCCCACTGAAAAAGTCTGATGATTTTGTTTCCTCCGCGGAAAAAATTTGAACAGGGAATGCTGGCAAAGGGGCTCTATATATACCCCTAGAGAGGGGGCGGAGTTTTCTTTGCCAGCATTTACATTGCAGTCACGAGTAGGTAATATCCGGCTTTGGGCGCCAGAGGGCGCTAAATACCATTAGTGGGACTTGAATGAGAGGATAACGAAGAAGAAGGCTGAGTTCCCCGACAAAGGGTTGGGGGATATGTAATGGCGATCGATTAAGCCCTCTGGATATTTTCTGATTCCCACTGAAAAAGTCTGATGATTTTGTTTCCTCCTGTGACAGCGACGGTGCTGACTCAGAGTGAGCAGTGGGGCGGATGGAGGGCTGAGGGCAGAGCAGAGGGGCCCAGTTCTGTCTGTAGCCTGGTCTCTGCCCCAGGCTCACACTGCACCGTTACATACAGCTGCTGCTTTGCATGTCCCCCCCCCCCCTCCTTCCAGTGACTCTCCCTGCTCCCTGGAGCAGATATAAACCTGCCGGTTCCTCCCCCTCCGTCTGTCTCTCAGCTCCGTGTCTCTCCCAGCCCAGAGGTAGAAAGATGTTCTCGCAGGCCCAGCTCCTCTGGCTCCTCCTGCTCTGGGTTCAGGGTAAGAGCTGCCCCACGAGAGACTCGGTTCAGACACACCGGGGAGTAAGAGGGGTTCCCGTCTCTGACCCACACGAGCCCAGAGTCCTCAGGAGGGAACACAATAACCTCAGCGGGGCTGGAAATGCAGCTGCCGTCTGGCCCGTAGGATTTCACTGACGCTTCTGCTCTCTCTCTTTCTCTTCCCCTTGCAGGCTCCAGCGGGGACATTCTCGTGACTCAGACCCCGGAATCCCTGGCCGTGTCTCCAGGGGACACAGTCACCATCAGATGTAAAACCAGTTCCAGTGTGAGCAGCTACATGGGCTTCTACCACCAGAAACCTGGCCAGGCTCCCAAGCTCCTGATCCGTGATGTTTCCAACCGCCCCTCTGGGGTCCCAGACCGGTTCAGTGGCAGCGGCTCGGGCACCGACTTCACCTTCACGATCAGCCGGGTGGAAGCAGACGACGCTGGAGATTATTACTGTCAGCAGCGTCAGAGCCACCCTCTCCCACAGTGATACAGCCCCGTACAAAAACCGCCCTGTTCTCTGCTTTGTGTTTCTCAGTGGAGCAGCTGCATCCAGGATCCTCGCATCAGCGCAGCCACTGCCTGGGCCCTGGGTGTGTCAGACTGGGGCGCTCCGCCAGCATCACCGCTCTCCCAGTGAGAACAGATTTCCCACCATGAGACACGCAGCGACTGGTGGATCATCCGGCAACACTCAACAGCCTGCCCCAGCAGGGCCCATTCCCCCCTAGCTCCCCCCCTGTACATAGTGCAGACACACACTGGAGTGGAGTGCCCCAGCAGGGCTCATTCCCCCCCAGCTCCCCCCCATACATAGTGTAGACACACACTGGAGTGGAGTGCCCCAGCAGGGCCCATTCCCCCCTAGCTCCCCCCTGTACATAGTGCAGACACACACTGGAGTGGAGTGCCCCAGCAGGGCCCATTCCCCCCTAGCTCCCCCCCGTACATAGTGCAGACACACACTGGAGTGGAGTGCCCCAGCAGGGCCCATTCCCCCCTAGCTCCCCCCTGTACATAGTGCAGACACACACTGGAGTGGAGTGCCCCAGCAGGGCCCATTCCCCCCTAGCTCCCCCCTGTACATAGTGCAGACACACACTGGAGTGGAGTGCCCCAGCAGGGCCCATTCCCCCCTAGCTCCCCCCTGTACATAGTGCAGACACACACTGGAGTGGAGTGCCCCAGCAGGGCCCATTCCCCCCTAGCTCCCCCCTGTACATAGTGCAGACACACACTGGAGTGGAGTGCCCCAGCAGGGCCCATTCCCCCCTAGCTCCCCCCTGTACATAGTGCAGACACACACTGGAGTGGAGTGCCCCAGCAGGGCCCATTCCCCCCTAGCTCCCCCCTGTACATAGTGCAGACACACACTGGAGTGGAGTGCCCCAGCAGGGCCCATTCCCCCCTAGCTCCCCCCTGTACATAGTGCAGACACACACTGGAGTGGAGTGCCCCAGCAGGGCCCATTCCCCCCTAGCTCCCCCCTGTACATAGTGCAGACACACACTGGAGTGGAGTGCCCCAGCAGGGCCCATTCCCCCCTAGCTCCCCCCTGTACATAGTGCAGACACACACTGGAGTGGAGTGCCCCAGCAGGGCCCATTCCCCCCTAGCTCCCCCCTGTACATAGTGCAGACACACACTGGAGTGGAGTGCCCCAGCAGGGCCCATTCCCCCCTAGCTCCCCCCTGTACATAGTGCAGACACACACTGGAGTGGAGTGCCCCAGCAGGGCCCATTGCCCCCTAGCTCCCCCCCCTGTACATAGTGCAGACACACACTGGAGTCAGTGGAGTGGAGTGCCCCAGAAGGGCCCATTCCCCCCTAGCTGCCCTCCTGTACATAGTGCGGACGCACACTGGAGTCAGTGGAGTGGAGTGCCCCAGCAGGGCCCATTCCTCCCCTAGTTACCCCCCCTGTACATAGTGCGGACACACACTGGAGTCAGTGGAGTGGAGTGCCCCAGCAAGGCCCATTCCCCCCTAGATACGCTCTGTTCATAGTGCAGACACACAGTGGAGTGGAGTTCCCCAGCAGGGACCCATTCCATCTTCTGCCCCAGGGCCCATTCCAACCTAGCAGCCCTCCTGTATGTCATCAGGATCGGGGTCACCCTCGCTCTCTCTAGGTTTTCCCCTGGATACCCACTAGGTCAGCCGCAACCCAGTTGCCTGTGCCCACATAGGTTCCCAAGTGATCAGCAATCCTCACCACAATCAGGGAGCTTTTGAAGGTCCACACCCCCAGAAATTTCTCCCCTTATTCTCCCAGCTCAGCCATAACGCAAAGAGCCTTCTCTGGCCACCCGTGGCTTGGAGAAGATTTCATGGTGGGGTTGTCTTATACAAAAAGGTCCATCTAGGCTCTCACCTAGATAGGGTAACCCCTTAGTGAATCCCTCAAGGCCAAATAATCATGGAAGTGCGCTAGACTTGGTTATAAAACATACATTTAATACTTACAAGTATAAGGCTGTTGATCAGATGGTGCAAATATAAAACAAAAGCATTCTAAAATACACTGAAGTTCCCTAACTGTCCTCTTACCCTGAGACACAAGTCAGGTCCATCAAAGTCTCTTACGGCTTTAGTGTTGAGGCCGGGCTCAGTTTTTTTAGTGAATTGGAAAGTCTCTAGTTCATGGTTGTGCAGCCTCTCCTGCAAGCTGCTTACTCCTTGTTGGTCAAGATGGAAGTGAGAGAGTAGAGATCCTGTGTAGCAGGGAGCAGTCCTGTGGGGCTGCTGCCCCTTTAAGAAGGGGGCTGTGTGGGCCAGCCAGAGGGTTGAGTGCACACAGAGGTGTGGCAGAGCCAGCCCCAGAGCTGGGGATCAGCCTGTGGGGATCACAGGCTGAGAAACCCCTGGGACAGAGTGGGCAGGTTACTGGCCCTTTAAGGCGGAAGAGTAGAAGCCTGGCCACACCCACTCTGCTGTGTATAAGAAGAGAGCAGGGCAGTAAAGAAGGGAGTCTTTGCCAGGGAGCTGAAGGAGCAACATCTCCCTGAACAAGCCTTTCTGCGCTACACTCTCTAAGGTACTGAAGGTTGGAGAACCAGAGGGACCCAGGCAAGTGGGAGAGGCTGTGCCCAGGAGGAACTCTCTTACCTGGGGAAGACTTGGCCAGAGCCTTGGGGTTTAGGGCCTGGCTGGATGGACTTTGGGGGTTGATATTGTGATGTTTCTGTGCTTGAGAGAGACAGACCTGGGCCTGCAGGGTGGAGGTGACTGAGCTGGCAGCCCCAGGGGCTGTGTATGCTGGCTGTGTCCAGTAAAGGGTTGTGGAGTTAATAGTCTCTGGACTGTGTGGTGTGTCCTGAGAGGGCATCCCCTTCCGTAAAGGGGGAGATTCAGCCAAGTCTGAAACGGCGTAGCAGGGGGTGAGCGTTTGAACATTGTGACTCTTGGAGTCAGTATCTTGCTTGGGCTGTACTAAAGTTTCTTGGTACTCAGCCTTAAAAATGATGACATGAGGAGAAGGGGAGAGCAACTTTATGAATAGAAGGAGATTGCTCCTTGCTTCCCCCCCGCCCACTCAGTTTGCACACATGATTCAGCAAGTGGGTTTGCTGCACCAAAAGGGATAAGAATGAGGATTCTCTGCTGACAAAAAGTCTTCTATATGTTCTAAATATATCCCACTGAAGAAGGGGCTTGTGCCCCCAAATGTATTTGGGATTGGTTTTTACAGCCTTTGGAATTATTATTCTATTGTATCTTGGTATTGATTGACTTACTGATTTTTTTAATGTCAATTTTTGACTTTTATGATCAGAATTTAGGGATTGATTTGATATGAAGTTATTTTTGATCCTTGCTCCAAGTCTATTGCAGACCCGGGGTTATGTGTATTGTCCGTACATGATTTTTGGATTCTGTTAAATAGTTGTACCATTTCTGTCATTGCTGTGGGTGTATTTTTAGCCTTTGGCTGAACAGAGGTACAATTGCTGGTGGGGATCCTCACCCCAGTTGGGGTATTTTGCGTGTCACGGTGAGCTAATTCCCCAGCACCCTGTGTGGCCCTAGGGGAAGCCCCCTGTTACATCCTGTCTCCTCACTTTCTTTTCAGGAGGCTTAGGTCACTTCCTCCCTCCTGTTTTTTTTTATATTCCGCCTGGCCCCAAGCCTCTTGATATTCCGGAAGAGGTGCAAGGACTGGTTGTTCGCCCAGGCCTTCGGGGAGGGAGGGAGGATGTAGATTTTAGCACCCCTATCTTATTTATTGTTATGTATCCTGGGCCCTGTTTTATATGGAATATTTTATAATGTATTTTTTTGTGTGTTAAGTGTTTATATTGCATTTTATTGTTGGAAGCCACCCCGAGCTGTGTTCAGGAGGGGCGGGGTATAAATGAAATAAATAAAACCTTCTCAGCTGGTTGCAGACCCCACCTGGCTGTTACCTTTGGAACAAAATGCTCTTTCTGCCTAACAATGGTTTCTCTGTCTCCCCCACCCTGCCAAACCAGTTCAGCAGGGTGGTAAGGCTCACAATCTTCTAATCTTTTAATTTTTAGCTGTCCTTCTTAGTAGCCATATGTACCCCAATTACTGTGTTGCCCCCTTTCCCCATGACACTGTACATAGTGGATACACACACTGGAGTGGCGTGTCCCAGCAGCGCCCATTCCTGCCTAGCTACGCCCCTGTATAGTACAGATGAAACAAGAAAAATTAAGTTGGACAAGAGTAAAGACTTAATTGCTATGCAGAGAAATAGAGGTGACTGCCCCCTCAGGGTATGAATACCCCACTGCCTGCATAGTGGGGGATGATGTATTTTTTATTCCCCCCCCCCCACTGCATAATAATGGTAAATTGTGAAGTGGGAGCAGACTTTTCAATTGGGGGAGGGAATGTGGGATCACTTAAAATGTACGGATACAAACTTCTGAAACAGAGCGTAGAGCTGGGAAGAGATTCTCATGTGATGTCATGCGACTCCTCTCAGGATAAATTACCAACTTCCTAGAGCCCCCGGGTGTGTTTATTTAATGCTGAAACCAGCAAAGAGCAACATTTTACGTTAACCAGAAGGAGGACCCCCCCCCTGCTGTTTGTAGCTTGACTCCGCATTGCACATCTCTGAGAAGCATCAACTCCCTCCCCATGGAATTTGGGGCCCAGTAAAGCAGGGGCTGTTCTGCTCTGAGGGGAGGAGGGATTTCCCCTCCGATGCATGCACAGGGGAAGAGGCTGTAGCACAAGGGATGGGGGAGGAATCGGGTCCCTGTTTCTATCATACCAGAATTGCCGTTAAGAGTTCTTTCTCTCCCCCTGCTTTGATTTGTAACGGGGGGGGTGCAATGCCCAAGTGGCTTCACTGCTATTTTTGGCTTTTAAAGCCTTATATAGCACTGAAGAAGGGTTTTCCCCCGAAATGCGTTTGTTTTGCTTACGATGCCTTGGTTTGTTTTAAATATTTGTATAACACATTAATGGTTCAGCTGTTGGGTTATGGATTTGTCAACCATACAGTGACTCGTATTGTAATGTGTGTCTTGTTAGTTCATTTTAACTGATTTATATAACCAGGGTTTCATCTCTGCAGAGAATTTTTTAGCTTTTAAAGAATATCTCGTGTACAATATTTCTTATGCACTGGTTCATGATTATAAACTTATAGAGTAATAAAATAAAACTTGTTGTTTCCCCTATTCTTTCTTTGTTGTTGTTGTTTCTAGTGGGTCTCCATTGTGTAGCTGGAACTGCTGCTGAGGACCCCTTTGTTTTTTGTTCAGGCTGGTCACTTCCGGTATCAAATGGAGAACACGGTGCTCAGCTCTCGGGGCCAGGAACAGCACAGACATGGGTGATAGAACCAGAAAAGCTCAAAGTAAACACAGAAGGTGCGTAAGGACGTAGAACTGAAAGCCCTGGGCTAGGATGCAAGTTCTGACCCTACCTGTTTTAAAACATTTAAATTGTTTTGATTTGTTTTAATATTTTTAAATATTAAAATGTCTATTTGTCTAAATGTATATTTGTCAGCTCCTCTGGCTGCTCGTGCTCTGGGTCCACGGTAAGGCCCAGCCAAGAGGGTGCTGGTTGCATTCAACACACAGTGGGGAGAAGGGTTACATTCACTGCTGCTCTCTCTCTTCCCCTTGCAGGCTCCAGCGCGGACATTCTCGTGACCCAGACCCCGGAATCCCTGGCCGTGTCTCCGGGGGACACAGTCACCATCAGCTGCAGAAGCAGTTCCAGCGTGAGCAGCTACATGGGCTTGTACCAGCAGAAACCAGGCTAGGCTCCCAAGCTCCTTCTCTACGACACCAATTCCCGTCCCTCTGGGGTCCCAGCCCGGTTCAGCGGCAGCGGCTCGGGCACCGACTTCACCTTCACGATCAGCCGGGTGGAAGCAGACGACGCTGGAGATTATTACTGTCAGCAGCGTCCGAGCTTCCCCTTCCCACAGTGATACAGCCCCGTACAAAAACCGCCCTGCTCTCTGCTTTGTGTTTCTCAGCAGCCAGGATCCTCTCATCAGCACAGCCGCTGGCCTGACTGTGGGTGTGTCAGACTGGGGCGCTCTGCCCTCCCCGTGAGAACAGATTTCCCACCAGGAGACACGCGGTGACTGGTGGATCACCTGGCAACACTCAACAGCCTCCCCGATTCTGCTGACTGACACATCTCTTTGCTCTAAAGGGACAGTTGTAAACTCCTGCTGAATATCTGACAGTTCCTGGTGCAGGGAGGAAACTACAACAGAAGGCCTCCTCCTCACACAAGATGTTTATCCCAGTAAAATTCAGGTTACTTACCAGTAACTGAGTTCTTCGAGAGAGCTCCGCGTATTCTCACTAATGGGATAACCTGCCTGGGCAGCAGCTGGTCCGGAACTCTGTCAGCAGTTGCTAGGCAGACTATGGAATTGTCTGGCTCCACCTTCCCTCACCCCCCTCCCAAGCGAGGGATTTTGCTCTCGCAAGAGGAGAGGCGATAAAAGGGGAGGGCGGAGCCTACCCACCTCAGTTCCTTCCAACCGCCTACGGCTGAGAAGGGACACTTGCAGCGTGTGCTTAGCACGTTTGTCAGCAAACCTCGACGTTTTCTACTACTGTATTAGTTAGCTAGGTAGTTTACAGTAGTTAGTTAGTTTTAGGTTGACGGGGACCCCTGGGAACCACCCCCCTCTGGCTGTCATGGCCCAGGCTCAGGTCCACAAGGTGGGCTTCAAGAAATGCCAAGTCTGCTTGTCCCAGCTAGCTCGTGCTGACCAACATGAGCTTTGCATTGTCTGCCTGGTGCAGTGCTCAGGGGCACACAGGCTGTACATCATGGTGACTCTGCTCTGGTGCAGTGCTCGGGGGCACACAGGCTGTACATCACGGTGACTCTGTGCTCTGGTGCAGTGCTCGGGGGCACACAGGCTGTACATCACGGTGACTCTGTGCTCTGGTGCAGTGCTCAGGGGTACACAGGCTGTAAGTCACGGTGACTTACACTGGAGGAGGAGGCTTAGGGGTCACAAGCTCAGGTTGACCTAATTAGCCTTAAAACCTAATTAAGGCATCAAGTGACAAAGGCAACAGATGTATTTTAATCTGTCTTTGGGTTTCTGAGTCTTTAGGCCATGTCATGTTTGCAAGAATTCCCCACAAACCATGAGAACTAGACCCTTCCTTTTAAAAATGAAATATGAGAGTCTGTCTTTGCAATTGGGCTTTCAAACCCCCCTCTTAAAATGGTGCGACTCGTGCGGAAATGGAGTGAACTGGAAACCCTGCCCGCTAGCTTAACTTAGCTTTACCTAAGCCCACAAATGTAACAATAAGGGGTCAGCTGGTGCAGCCATCGTTCCTGCCACTGAGACTGGAGGAGGACGCGGCCCATTCCAACCTCAGCCTTTTCCAAATGGGCCACGGTGCAGCGGGGGTGGGGGGGTGCGCTGCGAGGGGGTGGTGCGCCGCGTGGGCGGTCGTTTCCATGAACGCACACCCGTCTCCACGCATGGAGCCATTGCTGCTTTACAGGGTCCTTTGTTTGCTTTTCCCGCCAGGTGACTCTGTGCTTTCAATCACGTCCACAGGAAGAAATCCATTCGGCTAGTGTCTGCAGAGCTGTTTAGGCTTTTTCCGAATACACATTCGGTGTGACTTTGCATTTCTCCATTGCATGAAGTGAGTTTCCAGTTCTCAGCTTTCACATTAAATGTTTAACCTTTCCCTTTATGTATGAGTTAGCGCTGTAGTCTCCATGTAGCCCAGTGTCCCCTTATGACAGTTAGGGTTAGTCTCTGGCGTTAGCTGTGGAGCCAGGAGGAACCCCAGAGCCCTGGCGTAAGGGTTATGTATTGCCTCAAGTCCCTGCCAGAAGGGAGAGGCTTGGCTGAGTGGAGTCGGCAGGGCACTAAGCAGTTGGAAGCGGCTAGGTAAGCAAGTCGGATAATGGTATTGCTGTGAGGCTGATAAGCCAAGGGCCTGGAGGGTGGAACTAAATTCGGGGAATTTAAACTGCTCTCTGGGGAGATACCATTTGAACTCTGAACTTGTATGGGGTGAAAGTAAGGGGTGCACTAAATAAAAGACACTGAAGCGAATTCCCAAGTGTGGACCTGGCTAATTGGGGGTTTGATCCAGAAGTAAGTACCCAGGCTAGGTCCCAGGTGTCTACAGTCTTATGTAAATATATCAATCTCTTAATTTGATTCTTTGTTCTTCTGCCCTCTTTTCGATTAAAGAGCCCTATCGTGACCAATCTTTCCTCCCTGTTGAAGTCCTTATTGCTATTATTGAGCCTCCGTTTGCCTGTAATCAAAGCACTGATTTTTAAAATCCCTGACCCCGGAAACATTTCAATGGTTTTGTTTCCTAGGGCAAAAGTGCTGGCCTTGGATTCACATCTTGGTTCTTTTGCGGGGTCCTAGAATGGTCAGCTTGTGGTGTTCATCTGAAATGAGCAGCAATTTTGTCCTTTGAGCCAGGCATCGGCTAATATATTTGTCAGCAAAATTAGGCCCTTTCTATTTTTCCTTATGGTCCCGAGTTCTCATCTCCGCTGTGTCCCTTTAGCTTCCTCTTTGAGTGCTCTAAGCACTCGGCCTAGGCTATCTCTACGTGAACACACATGCACACACTCCACATGCACCCACCACCACCTCCTCACTTCTCTACAGAACACCCTACGCCCGCACCCCTCCACCATTTCACTCCTCTACGGAGCGTCGGACAGATAACGACTACGGGGGCACAGTAGAGACTAGAACCCATGACCATAAGCATTACAGCCCAAAACCTAACCACTCAGCCGAGTGGGAGAGCCAATTAGTAATCTTAGGAAACAACTATTTAACTAATGACGCCCGTCAATGTGCTTCTCTGGAAACAAAGTGTGCTTCAGCAGCTGCTGTACCTGTGGGACCTGCTGGCCTTGTGGGTTAAGTGTTAACCTTGACTTTAGAAACCACAGGTTCAAAGCCTTGTTCCTCTGTGGAGTATGTGGGCCCTTTCAATGGTTGCTTGGTTGTAAGTGAGGGATTAAGAGCTTGGCCCTTTTTTCCAACAGGAGACAGCAACGGGGTCATTTTCACAAGAAATCAGCTGTTATATTTGGCAGCAAACATATTGCTCTAAATACTCTGCTTGGGTTTCCTCTGCACTAGAACACAGAACCATCAGAAGCCCAACCCACAGCCTAACCATTCAGCCATGCTGCATCCCTTTAACATCCTCTTTCAGTGCTCTTAGCACGCGGCCTATGTTTTCTCTACCTACACACACACATTCTCTCCATACGTACACGCACACCCATGCCATGGGAATACAATCTGAGATCTTGTGCCCTCAATCACTTGCGAATCCAGAGAGAGAGATAGAGAGTCTGGGAACGGGAAGTCGGTGGACTTAGTTTCCCTCACTTGCAGCCCACCTGAATCACTTCTCTCTCTAGCTGATCCAGTCCTGCAAGGGAAACTACACTTCTGTCGCCCAAACTCCAGAGACTTCCCGTTCCCAGACTCTCTCTCTGGATTCGCAAGTGCTTGAGGGCACAAGATCTCAGACTGGGTTCCCCATTGTGAGACAACAGAAAGCACTTCTTAGTAAAGAAGAAAGTTTATTGCTTGCATAAACAAAGACAGTTTGAACGCAAAGTGGCAAATAAAGCAAAAGTAGATAACGCAACCCTAGTCTGTTTTGAGTAAGTCCCTGGTTAAGATCTCACCCTACAGAAAGTTCATTCTCAGCCAGATGTAGTAAGGCTGGGTCCTTTGTCCTTCAGCTGGTTAGCCAGCAAAGTTTCTTCTCCAAACTGATCTCTAGGGAAAAAGATCTCCCCTCTTTTATATGTTTTCAAGTTTGTCTGACTTCCCGCCTGGAGACGCTGTGCTTTCCGTCCCATCCACAGGAAGCCATTCCATTTTCAACTCAATGGGACTTTGGCTAGCGTCTGCAGTGAATACACATTCGGCATGATTGTGTATTTCTCCCTTGTATGAAGTGAGTTTCCAGCTCTCGGCTTTTACATTACACACATGTTTAACCTTTACTTTTACATATTTGTTAGACCTGTAGTATAGTATCTCCTTGTGACAGTGCCAGAGAGTGTGGGCCCTGGAGAAGCTCCACCTCCTTCCTCTATTATAGCTAGCTACATCCTCGAGTAGTGTCCTGCTTCAGCTCCCAAATTTAACTAGGGAGCTTTCCTCCCTTGGTGCCTGTGGTGGATCCGGCCTGATGAGCCTCTCTGGTGTGTCTGGCTCCTCCCCAGGAACCAACATGAGTACGAGGTGATTATGCAAGGGCCATGGTGAATGGCGCACTGTATTCCAAACAATGCCCTGCTGGGTGGCCTCGCGCTGTGCCCGGAACAGCTGCCAACCCTTCCTTCAACCAAAGACCCACTGCCTGCCCAACAGGGCTTTGCCCTCACAAGGGCAGGAAGAGTATGAGACTGCCCACTGGAGCAGCTAGCTAGCTGGCTGGACCTCCTCCGCCCCCCAGACCATCTCGCCAAATTCAATCTCAAGAGTAAAGAGGCATTCTCAAGAAGGGTTCAGTCCTTAGAGCCCCTCCACAAAGGCTGGGAGCAGTCCCTGCCTGAGCAAGGATTTAGCTTGGACAAGGAGAGGCCAGGCCTTGAGGGTTGCTGCTAAGCCATCGGGCTTGAGATAGTTTCTGTATCCAGACACAAAACCACCCAGCTGCACAGAAAGGACTCTGCGTAGCACAACTCATGCCAACAGGCATTTCCTGCTCTAGCAACAGCACAAAGGGGTTACTGGGAAGTAAACTAATAATTTACTACAAAGACATAAGCACAATAACAATATCAATTATTATATCAAAACGCAGCAATGTAAGAACTTAAAACCCCCAATCCCGATGCGTTTTGAGGCAAAGCTCTTCTTCAGGGTAGTGTTTCCAAAGTCATAATATAAAAATAATACTAGATGCCAACTTATTGGATGCCAACAATAGCTTTGGTCAATAGAGAGACTTCGTAGAAGTCCTCAGTGGCCCCCAAATGATGATTAAACAAAAGCTGCCACCTCGATTTTAAAAAAAAGCAGAGAGATCTGTAAAAGAAACCCTCAAGTGCTGAAAATGGGGCTTGTGCTAACTTTCAAAGCAGCTCCTGGAAGGGGAAAAGGTTCCCCCCCTCGGCTCTAGAGCAACCCCTGGGAGGTGCTCATCTCATCCTGTGCACACCTGGGGCTGCGGGAGGCCCCGGTGTGACTCTCTCAGATGGTCACCTCTTGTGGTTTTGGCTCTAGACGTTTGGCCTATAGGAGTGCCAGGGTCGTAACCACAAGAGGAGGCCGGCAACCCTACAAGGCCCTGGTTAAACCTAAAGTTGGGCGAGGTTATGGCTTCCACCTAGGG
>QEPC01005526.1:1436269-1450561 GCA_003113815.1 Sphenodon punctatus
AGCGAGTGCTCAACAGTGTCAAAGGCAGCAGAGAGATCAAGGAAGACAAGAATAGAGTAGAGGTGGCTGGATTTAGCCACAAGAAGATTGTTGGTGATCTTAGCCAGAGCGGTTTCAGTGGAGTGAAGGGGGCGGAAGCCAAATTGGAGGGGGTCAATGGAGGAGTTGGCAGAGAGGAGGTCAAGGCAACGGGAGTAGACAACACGTTCAAGGAGCTTGGAAGCAAAAGAGAGGAGCGAGACAGGATGCTAATTAGAGGGTTCAGAGGGATCCAGAGTGGACTTTTTGAGGATGGGGGAGACAGTGGTGTGTTTAAAGGCAGAGGGGAAGGAACCAGTAGAGAAGGAGAGGTTGATGATGTGCAGGAGGGGAGGGGCCATGGTAGAAACAATGGAGGTCAGGAGGCGGGAAGGAATGGGGTCCAGGGGGCAAGTGGAGGGGTTGGAGGAGGAGAGCAGGGAGGATATATCCTCAAGGGAGATAGGAGGGAAGGAGGACAGGAGAGAGGTGGGGGGAGGAGTGGTAGGGGGAGAGGACTTGGAAGCAATTTTCAGGTGGATCTTGTCAATTTTAGAGGTGAAAAAGAGAGCATGATCCTGAGCAGAGAGAGAAGCGGGAGGAGGAGGACAGGGGGGTTTGAGAAGGGAGTCAAAGGTGCAAAAGGGGTGGCGAGGGTCCCGAGAGCAGGACTCAATGTGGGAGGCATAGCGAAGGAGAAAGCAGAACTGAGCGAAGAGAGGCAGAATCTGAAGTGGAGGAAGTCAACGTGGTAGTGGGATTTGCGCCAGAGGCATTCAGTAGGCCGGGTGCAGGAGCGGAGATGGCGAATGGTGGGGGTGAGTCAAGGGCGAGGGTTACGGAAGCAAACTGGACGGGAGGAGAGGGGGGGCAAGGGAGTCGAGGGTGGAGGCGAGAGGAGTTGAAGGTGGAGATGGGAGATTTGGGGGAGGAGGAGGAGAAGACTGAGGGGAGAAGAGGAGAAGGCAAAGTCCTCGGGCACAATGGTCTGCAGATCTCAGAAGGGACGGGGAGATGGGGAAGAGGACGGGGAGCAGTGGGAGAGGTTGAAGGAGGCAAGGAAATGGTCAGATATGGGACGAGGCTCGAAGGAGAGATCAGAGACAGAACAGTTCCTAGAGAACACGAGATCAAGAGAGTGACCATCAGTGTGGGTGGGGGAGCTAGGCCAGAGATGGAGATTAAAGGAGAAGGCTAAGGAGAGGAAGCGAGCGATGCAAGGCTGAGAGGGTGCGTCAACATGAACATTGAAGTCACCCAGGATGAGTGTGGGGATGTCATCAGAGAGGAATAGGGTGAGCCAGGACTTGAACACGGAGAGAAAAGAGAAGAGGGAGCCGGGGAGGGGGGCAGTAGATGACAGCAACACGGAGATGGAGGAAGGAGTAGAGGCGTACGGAGTGAGCCTTGAAGGAGAGAGAGAGAGAGGGAAAAGGGATTGAAGCTAGTAGGAAGAGGCAAGAAGGAGGCTGCTGCCAGCCAGGCCTTCAGAGCAAGGCTGGTGGGAGAAGGCAAGGCCTCCGTAGGAGAGGGTGGCAGGGGTGACAGAGTCAGTGGGGGAGATGCAGGTTTCAGTGAGGGCGAGAATGTGAAGGGAGCAAGACAAGAAAGATAATGGATATAGGGAGCTTTACTAGCAGAGGAGCGACAGTTCCAGAGAGAACAGGAGATGATTGGGGGAAGGCAGGGAATAGGGACAAAATTAGGGGAAGGGGGGCCATGGGATCTGCAGGAGACAGACAATGGGACAGAAGGAAAGAAATGGGGGGGGGGGGAAGAGAACATGTGAGGGAAAAAGAGCATATGGGGATGTTGGAGAGAGATGACAAGCTTAGCGTGAGGCAGGAGAAAAGAAAAATATGAAGCAAAAGTAGAGAGAAAAGAAAGAAAGAAGCAGATGAGCAAAAAAAAGAAAGAATGAGAAATAAAAACAGGCATGTTGGTAGTTTTGTTACAGAGAAAAGAAAAGTAGAATGTAACTTACAGTTGCAGACAGCTCTTGCAGAAATGTGAAATGTTATCACTGTTAGATGGCACTGGGGAAGGCAGAGAGACCAACCTCAGGAAGGTCATGGCAGCCTCAGGCGATGACAGGTGAGGCAGCTGGGAGAGTATGCAGATGAACCGCAACCTCACCAGACCCTGGTTAAATAGTTCATTGCTAGATTCACAAAACAGGTCCTTTCTTATGACTAGGGTTAGGCTTTGCCTTTGATTCTCATTGTTGTGGTACCTAGTCTTTTCTGGTGCACAGGAAATCAAGGCAGAGTGCTTAGGGCACTCTATTTGCTGCCAAATATAGTGGATGACTTCTTTTAAAAAAGAGATGGGGAGAGAAGAAGAGGGAGAGTGAGGAGTTGTAGGGGGAGAGAACTTGGAAGCGATTGCCAGGCAGATCTTAGAGGTGAAAAAGAGAGCAAGATCCTGAGCAGGGAGAGTAGCAGGAGAAGGACAACAGGGGGGTTTGAGAAGGCAGTCAAAGGTGGAAAAGAGACTGCAAGGGGCCCGAGAAGGGGACTCAAGACAGAAAGCATAGTACTGCTATCTAGTGAGGGACGGAGATAACAAAACTGACTGATGAGAGACAGAAGTAGAAATGGAAAAAGTCAGCTTAGTAGAGAGACTTACAATAGAGACCCTCAACAGGCCAGGTGCAGGAACAACAAACAATGGGAATCAACCAACTGCAAGAATTACAAGACAAAACTGAGCAAGAAAAAAAAAGGACAAAAAAATTAACGATAAAGACAAATAGAAGCTGAAAATAACAGAATCAGAAATAATACAAAGACAGAGAGAAAAAAAGAAAACATATCTGAACAGAATAAACTGTAGGTCTTGAAAGGAATGGCACTGGAGAGGCAGAGACTCCAATATCAGGAGGTCATGGCGTCCTCACGCAAGGACAGTCAAGACAGCTGGAGAAGCATGCAGATGAACTACAAGTTCACCAGACCCTTGGTCGCTGCTGGACGGCACTGGGGAAGCATAGAGGCCAACCCCAGGAACATTGCTGCATGCTCAGGTGATGACAGCTGAGGCAGCTGGGAGAGTATGCAGATGAATTACAACTTCTCCAGACCCTGGTGAAATAGTTGATTGCTGAAATCACAAAACAGGTCTTTTCTCTTGGCTCTAGGGTTAGAGTTCGGCTTTGATTTTCATGGTTGTCGGATCTAGTCTTTGCTGGCGCACTGGAAATCAGGGCAGAGTGCTTAGGGCACCCTATTTGCTGCCAAATACAATAGCCGACTTCATGACAAAAAAGACCCATTACAGTCACCTTTTCAGAAACAACACCAGGTTCTTACTTCGCCCATTTGCAGTTGAGCCACACTAAGCAGCCATTTTAAGGCTCAACGGGTCTTCATGGGGGAAGCTAAGAATTGAACTTGGAGTTCCTGAATCCAAAGGTAGCACCTTCACCACAATGCTAGCCTGAGACCTGAGATAATGCCTTGCTGAAGCAAAGACAGGTATTGACAATACTTGGCTACCAGCGCAGCACGTTGACATGTGGCATTAGTTAAACAGTTGATTGGTGAGTTCATAATGTGGGTTCCTTCTCATGAATGAATAATTAGGGTTTGGCTTTGAAATTCATGGTTGTCGGTTCTCGTCTTTGCTGGTGCACAGGAAATCAGGGCAGAGTGCTTAGGGCACTCTATTTGCTGCCAAATCCAATAGCCGACTTCATGCCAAAAAAGACCCATTACAGTCACCTTTTCAGAAACAGGACCAGGTTCTTACTTCCCCCATTTGCAGTTGATCCACACTAAGCAGCCATTTTAAGGCTCAAAGGGTCAAACTAGGAGTTGAACCTGGAGTTTCAGAATCCCAGGGTAGCACTTTTACCACAATGCTAGGCTGAGACTTGAGCAAGCATCTTGCTGAAGCACAGACAACTATCGACTATACTTGGCTACCAGCGCAGCACGTTGACATGTGGCATTAGTTAAACAGTTTGTTGGTGAGTTCATAATGTGGGTCCTTTCTCATGAATGAATTGTTAGGGTTTGGCTTTGAATTTCATGGTTGTCGGTTCTCGTCTTTGCTGGTGCTCAGGAAATCAGGGCAGAGTGCTTAGGGCACTATATTTGCTGCCAAATACAATAGCCAACTTCATGCCAAAAAAGACCCATTACAGTCACCTTTTCAGAAACAGCACCAGGTTCTTACTTCCCCCATTTGCAGTTGAGCCACACTAAGCAGCCATTTTAAAGCTCAAAGGGCCTTCATGGGGGAGCTAGAAATAGACCGTGGAGTTTCTGAATCTCAGGGTAGCACTTTTACCACAATGCTAGGCTGAGACTTGAGCAGACACCTTGCTGAAGCACAGACAACTATGGACTATACTTGACTACCAAAGACGGATGTTGAGATGTGCCATTAGTTAAACAGTTGATTGGTGAGTTCATAATGTGGGTCCTTTCTCATGACTGAATAGTTAGGGTTTGGCTTTGAATTTCATGGTTGTTGGTTTTAGTCTTTGCTGGTGCAGAGGAAGTCAGGGCAGTGTGCTTAGGGCACTCTATTTGCTGCCAAGTACAATAGCCGACTTCATGCCAAAAAAGACCCATTACAGTCACCTTTTCAGAAACAGCACCAGGTTCTTACTTCCCCCATTTGCAGTTGAGCCACACTAAGCAGCCATTTTAAGGCTCAAAGGGCCTTCATGGGGGAAGCTAGCAATTGAACCTGGAGTTTCTGAATCCCAGGGTAGCACCTTCACCACAATGCTAGCCTGAGACTTGAGATGATAGCTTGCTGAAGCAAAGACAGGTATTGACGATACTTGGCTACCAGCACAGCACGTTGACATGTGGCATTAGTTAAACGGTTGATTGGTGAGTTCATAATGTGGGTCCTTTCTCATGAATGAATAATTAGGGTTTGGCTTTGAAATTCATGGTTGTCTGTTCTCGTCTTTGCTGGTGCACAGGAAATCAGGGCAGAGTGCTTAGGGCACTCTATTTGCTTCCAAATCCCATAGCTGACTTCATGCCAAAAAAGACCCATTACGGTCACCTTTGCAGAAACCACACCAGGTTCTTACTTCTCCCATTTGCAGTTGAGCCACACTAAACAGCCATTTTAAGGCTCAAATGGCTTTAATAGGGGAAACTAGGAATTGAACATGGAGTTCCTGAATCTCACGGTAGCACTTTTACCACAATGCTAGCTTGAGACTTGAGCAGAAGACTTGCTGAAGCAAAGACAAATATCGACTATACTTGACTACCAGAGACGGACGTTGAGATGTGCCATTTGTTAAACAGTTGATTGGTGAGTTCATAATGTGGGTCCTTTCTCATGACTGAATAGTTAGGGATGGCTTTGAAATTCATGGTTGTTGGTTTTAGTCTTTGCTGGTGCACAGGAAGTCAGGGCAGAGTGCTTAGGACACTCTTTTTGCTGTCAAATACAGTAGCCGACTTCATGCCAAAAAAGACCAATTACAGTCACCTCTTCAGAAACAGCACCAGGTTCTTACTTCCCCCAATTGCAGTTGAGCCGCACAAAGTAACCATTTTAAGGCTCAAAGGCCCTTAATGGGGTAAGCTAGGAATTGAATCTGGAGTATCTGAATTTTAGGGTAGCACTTTTACCACAATGCTAGCCTGAGACTTGAGCAGACACCTTGCTGAAGCACAGATAACTATCGACTATACTTGACTACCCGAGACGGACGTTGAGATGTGCCATTAGTTAAACAGTTGATTGGTGAGTTCATAATGTCGGTCCTTTCTCATGACTGAATAGTTAGGGTTTGGCTTTGAATTTCATGGTTGTTGGTTTTAGTCTTTGCTTGTGCACAGGAAGTCAGGGCAGTGTGCTTAGGGCACTCTATTTGCTGCCAAATACAATAGCTGACTTCATGCCATCAAAGACCCATTACAGTCACCTTTTCAGAAACCACACCAAGTTCTTACTTCCCCCATTTGTAGTTGAGCCACAGTAAGCAGCCATTTTAAGGCTCAATGGGCCTTCATGGGGGAAGCTAGAAACTGAATCTGAAGTTTCTGAATCCCAGAGTAGCACCTTCACCACAATGCTAGCCTGAGATTTGAGATGACAGCTTGCTGAAGCAAAGACAGGTATCGATGATACTTGGCTACCAGCGCAGCACGTTGACATGTGCCATTAGTTAAACAGTTGATTGGTGAGTTGATAATGTGGGTCCTTTCTCATAACTGAATAGTTAGGGTTTGGCTTTGAATTTCATGGTTGTCGGTTTTAGTCTTTGCTGGTGCAGAGGAAGTCGAGGCAGTGTGCTTAGGGCACTCTATTTGCTGCCAAATACAATCGCCGACTTCATGCCAAAAAAATCCCATTACAGTCACCTTTTCAGAAACCACACCAGGTTCTTAATTGCCCCATTTGCAGTTGAGCCACACTAAGCAGGCATTTTAAGGCTCAAAGGGGAAGCTAGGATTTGAACCGGGAGTTTCTGAATCTCAGCGTAGCACCTTCACCACAATTCTAGCCTGAGACTTGAGACAATAGGTTGCTGAAGCAAAGACAGGTATCGACAATACTTGGCTACCAGCACAGCACGTTGACATGTGGCATTAGTGAAACAGTTGATTGGTGAGTTCATAATGTGGGTCCTTTCTCATGAATGAATAGTTATGGTTTGGTTTCCAATTTCATGGTTGTCGGTTCTAGTCTTTGCTGGTGCCCAGGAAATCAGGGCAGAGTGCTTAAGGCACTCTATTTGCTGCCAAATACAATAGCCAACTTCATGCCAAAAAAGACCCATTACAGTCACCTTTTGAGAAACAGCACCAGGTTCTTACTTCCCCCATTTGCAGTTGAGCCACACTAAGCAGCCATTTTAAGGCTCAAAGGGCCTTCAGGAGGAAAGCTTGGAATTGAACCTGGAGTTTTTGAATCCCAGGGTAGTACCTTCACCACAATGCTAGCCTGAGACTTGATGTAATAGCTTGCTGAAGCAAAGACAGGTATGGATGATACTTGGCTACCAGAGCAGCACGTTGACATGTGGCATTAGTTAAACGGTTGATTGGTGAGTTCATAATGTGGGTCCTTTCTCATGAATGAATAGTTAGGGTTTGGATTTGAATTTCATGGTTGTCTGTTCTCGTCTTTGCTGGTGCTCAGAAAATCAGGGCAGAGTGCTTAGGGCACTCTTTTTGCTGTCAAATCCAATAGCCGACTTCATGCCAAAAAAGACCCATTACAGTCACCTTTGCAGAAACCACACCAGGTTCCTACTTCTCCCATTTGCAGTTGAGCCACACTAAGCAGCCATTTTAAGGCTCAAATGGCTTTAATAGGGGAAGCTAGGAATTGAACCTGGAGTTCCTGAATGTCACGGTAACACTTTTACCACAATGCTAGCTTGAGACTTGAGCAGGAGATTTGCTGAAGCAAAGATAAATATCGACTATACTTGACTACCAGAGACGGACGTTGAGATGTGCCATTTGTTAAACAGTTGATTGGTGAGTTCATAATGTGGGTCCTTTCTCATGACTGAATAGTTAGGGATGGCTTTGAAATTCATGGTTGTTGGTTTTAGTCTTTGCTGGTGCACAGGAAGTCAGGGCAGAGTGCTTAGGGCACTCTTTTTGCTGTCAAATACAGTAGCCGACTTCATGCCAAAAAAGACCAATTACAGTCACCTCTTCAGAAACAGCACCAGGTTCTTACTTCCCCCAATTAACACCCCCCCAGGGATCACCCCTACTAAAGGTTTCCCCGGAAGGCCTAGAGCATCTCTGACGCCGGCAGCCACAGCCGGCGCTGAGGCCGCCGGACCGCCCGCCGCCGCCGCACCCGGAGCCCCACAAGGTAAGCAAGGGCACTGAACTTTAGTAGGGGTGATCCCTGGGGGGTTGGGGGGGTGTTAAACACCCCCCCCCAGGGATCGGGTCATACTTACCGGCAGCTGGGGGGGTGGGCTCGCCTGCCTCTGAGTCTTTTTTTAAACAAAAATCCAGGCTGGGCAGGGTGGGTGGGGGGTGTCCCCCCTTCCACCCGCGCAGCCGGGGAGGGGGAGGGGGGGAGGAATTAATTTATTTCATTGAGTTCAATGGGGACACAGTGCCCCATTGAACTCAATGAAATAAATCCGGTACCGGTATACCGGATTTAATCCGGGAATCCGGTTTTTAGAGAACCGGTAAATCTGGTAATAGCTGGTAATAGGCCCGGGGTCCCACCTCTAGTATCAAGTATTGTTGTTAATTTTTGTTTAATGTTTTACATGCGTTTTCGCATCCGCAAGATGTGGCATCATTTAAAGCAATGTGAAAGAGGATTACAGGCCTCAGTTGGAAGAATATAAATGTCCAGGGATGGAGTGTAGTGGAAAGATTGCAAGAAGATGCTTGTACACCGGTGGCACCAGACTAGTGGGTATCTTATTTTGGCCTGTATGTGTTATAGAATCCATCTTGATGGAGTTGTGCGTAAAAACATATACATTGAGAACTGGCAACTCATTTCATGAAATGGATGTGTTTTATGTAAGCCTCTTGGGCCACTTTTCTGTATTGCATAAGTTGTTGTTTAGACTGTCAAGGCCAGGCACAGATGTTATGGGAACTCTTATCAGTACCTAGAGAGAGGTTAATTGGAATGTGTGAGAAGCTCCCTTATCAATTTTATTAATGGTGAGCTAGGAAGGACCCAGGCCAGCTGTAGCTCGTAAATCTAACACATGCGCAGTGGGTTGCATAGTGGATTACATAATTGGTCACACATGCACATGATTAGTAGCATGAGTGTGACACCAGAATATTATCAAGTACAGTGATTAAGGCAGATGCGGAGGCAGACGAACTTCACTGCTGGCCGCTTGGCAGACGTGCTAGAGTGGGCGCAGCAGAACCTGAGGCCCACCTGAGGATCCTCCCACAGCTGTGATTGGAGTTTCCGGCTTGCACAAAGGGATGTGAGAGAGCTTGCTTTTACTGTTTGTATTTACTTCTACTTTTATGCTGTATATAATAAATCGGTTTTCTTGATTGACCCCATTTGCTTGAGTCATCACTGAATTGATCCAAAGAGCACACAATTTCACTACAGGGAAGAGGAGGACGTGTGGGGACATTGGAGAGAGATGACAGGGTTAGTGGGAGGCAGGAGAAGATGAGAAAAGTAGAGGCTTAATGGGAAGCAGAAGCAGAGGGCAGAGAAATAGAGGAAGAAGCAGGTGAGAGAGAAGGAGAGGGGATGAGAAATAAGGGCAGGCATATTGGTAGTTTGGTTACAGAAGAGAGGAAAGGTGGGATGGATCTTACAGGAGTGTGAAATATTCTTGCTGCTTGACGGCACTGGGGGGAGGCAGAGAGGCCAACCCCAGGAAGGTCATGGCATGCTCAGGCAATGACAGCCAAGGCAGCTGGGAGAGTATGCAGATGAACTGCAACCTCACCAGACCCTGGTTAAATAGTTGATTGCTGGGTTCACAAAGCAGGTACTTTCTCATGACTGAATGGCTTAGGTTTTGATGCTCATGGTTGTGGGTTCTAGTCTTTGCTGGTGCACAGGGAATCAAGGCAGAGTGCTTAGAGTGCTATATTTGCTGCCAAATAGAATAGGTGACTGCTTGCTACCCTCCCCCATTTTAGTCACTTTTTCAGAAACAGGTGTGTACTTCCCCCATTTACAGTTGAGCCACTCTGAGCCTTAGAATGGCTGCTTAAAGGGCCTTCATAGGGGAAACCAGGAATTGAACCAGGAGTTTCTGAATCCAAGGCTAGTATCTTCACCACAATGTTAGCCAGGGACCTGAGCATACAGCTATCGAATATACTTGGCTACCAGAGACACACGTTGATGTGTGCCATTAGTTAAATAGTTGAATGCTGGGTTAACAAAATGCTCCCTTTCTCATGGATGCATGGTTAGGGTTCTGGCTTTGCCTTGATTTCCTGTGCACCCACAACCATAAAAATCAGAGTGCTTAGGGCACTCGATTTGCTGCCAAATATAATAACTGGGTTCTTGCTAAAAAGAAACCTTTGCCATCACCTCTTGAGAAGCAGAGCCAGGTTCTTACTCCCCCATTTACACATGAGCTGTAACAAGCTGTACACATGAGCTGTACCAAGCAACCATTCTCAGGCTCAAAGGACATTCAGGGGAGAGTCCAAAATTGAAGCTGGACTGTCCAAATCCAAGGGTAGCATCTTAACCATGAGGCCAGGCTGACCCCTGGTCACTATTCTTCCTTAAGCACTAGCTAATGCCTGTACTTGGCTATAGAGAAGCAGATTGAGTAATCCCATTAGTTAAATAGCTAGGATATCCAAGTAGGCCTTGCCCATTGGCTAAGTGGTTATGTTTTGGGCTATGTCTCCCATGATTGTGAGCAAAACTCTGTCATTCCTCCCGGGTTCTAATTTACATTGTCCCTCTTTAGCTCTCTCACTTGCTCCAAATACGATTGCTGATTCCTTGCTAAAAAAGACAACATTGCTGTCACTTCCTTGGAAACAGGATCAAGCACTTACACTCCCATTCACAGGTGAGCTGTAACAAGCAACCATTGTAAGGTCCTCAGGTCTTTATGGAGAACCAGGCAAAAACATTACCCGCCCCTGCCTCCCCTTCCTTTTGTATGAGCTGTAACATTCACAGCACATTGGTGCAAAGTGTCATCCATTTTTACTCCCTGTAATGTACTTGGACTGTCAATGCGTGGACATCTAAGAATAAGGACAAGTGCATGTACTTTGATGGGAGAAACAGCATATTTCCTTATTTTGCAGCATTTGACAATTGGAATACACACAAAGTATCAAAATATGAATCATTTTATTCTGTATCAAGCGGTGACAGAGGGTCGGTACGATAAGATCCCCCATAGAGAGACCCCCCCCCCCCTGGAGGTAGAAACAGTTGAGCATTTAATTTTTTCTTGTCCGTACTATGTCATCTTGAGGGAAGTCTGGCTGAAACCCATTGTGGAGGGTAAGGTGGAAGGAAATCGGTTAGAACGTTCGCAAATGCTGAATACTTTGGCTAACTTGACAAACTCAAACTATTTAACATCAATCGCAATATTTCTTCTACTAATAGATAAACGTCGTAAGATGATTAGACCTAGTCTTAATCCCGAGAAAAGGAAGGATATTGCCTTGCCTGAGTTGAATTCCTAGAATTATTAGACTATACTTATTAGACCATACCAGACTATACCCCTATGATCCGGTTGGAGGGATTTTTATGTATATTTTGGTAGAAATATTTTGGCTGACACTCAGGAGAGAGTTTATCTCCCTTTTGTACTCTTATGTCTTATGATGTTGTCTATTGTTGTGTATTGTTACTGTATTGTTCATTGTTCAGCCAGGGTGGAAGCCAGTGCCAATAAAGACTGACTGACTATCAATCATATCAAAATTCCAAACAATTGGCATGCCCAGTTGTCTAACAGAGTAGGTTTCAATGCTTTCAGTGAAGAAAAATCCTCAAGGGTCATCACTAATCTATCCTCTCAATGTTTGCTTGAGTAAATATAACTATTTACTTTTTAGTAAATGTTTCTCAATTTCAAAATCACATCATCCTATTCAAAGTCACACTCATCAGATAGATCCTCACTGTCTGTTGCAGGATTAGAGATCTTTCTTTTCATTGTTCTTACACTTCTGACATGTACACCAATCAGTGCAGGGTAGCGTGAAAGACCTTCTCGCTTGACATTTGATGTGCTTGGAGCTACAATGCCCTGCCTGTGGTATATTATCTGGTGCCAGGGCTTTTTGTCATCCAGGTGACGGCAAGCACCTTGCCTTCTAAATGCCAACCATGCCCAACAGGTGAAGGAGCATCCATCATGTTACATAGAGAGTGGTGCCTCATTATAGCAGCTTGGTAGTTGGCCCTTTTGCTGTGCTGGTGTAGAGCATCATTTGAACTTTGTCAATAAGGCAGTCTTACTCTTTACTTTTGGATAGAAGAACATCAAGAGGAACAGATTTGTTGGTTTTTTGCAAGACTTCCATCAATACTAGCAAGAGGGTATGAAACTGTTCCCAAAGAGTATAAGATCCTTTCAAATCAAGCTTCCTGATTTTCCTTTGGGATTTTCTGAAATGATGCAAAATAAGGAAAAATGCTGTTTCTCCCATCAAAGTACATGCAGTTGTCCTTCTTCTTAAAGTAATCATTCTTAGATGTCCAGGCATTGACAGTCCAAGTACATTACAGGGAGCAAAAATGGACGACACACTTTGCACCCATGTGCTGTGAATGTTACAGCTCATACAAAAGGAGGGATGGGTGGGCAATGTTTTTGCCTGGCAATTTGGCCCCAGTGGTGCTTTGCTTGATGGTTGCATAGTTTCTGATAGCAGACTAACTGGGGAAATTTTTGGTGTGTAATATGCAGAAAATGGATCAAATCCCTGGGCTCCATAAACCATTTAATCCATAACTGCTAAGTGAAAACAAGGTTTTTTTGGTGCATGTTGGACACATTTTGCGCTGTGTGTCATGCATAATCTGAAGCATGTTTTCAAAATTTGGTTCATCACATGTTGGATCTGTTTCAATCATTTTGAGCCCTCTTGGCCCAAGATTAGGTGAAACCTGTTGAAGTTACAGCCCCAAATCCTTCAACCATCAGGGTGCAAAAATTAATTGTGTACCTATACCTTTAAATGTGTTTTGTCAAAAAACTGCAGGGAGGTTTGCAGAGAACTTCTAGCCCAAGGTCCAGGGGGTTATTGCCTAACAAAGAAAATGCAGAGATTACGTAGTCCCCAGATTGCTGGAACGAAAATCATTTTCTAAGCCCTTTTTTCTAGTTTGCCACACAGCCTACAGGGCCTAGGCTTAACCCAGCCTCTTGGCTACATCCCTGAAGGGCCGACCTTACCCAAAGCGGGGCCCACGGCGGGGAAAGAAGGTGGGCAACTAACTTCTGCCGGCAAAGCAGCGGTGGCCAGCAGGCCTGGGGCGCTCCCCGGCTCAGGGGGGAGAGGGTGTTACCTGAGCTTGGGCAGAGGGGAGTGCCCTCCACCCCTTCCTGAGCCCAAGCGGCCATTTGGATCACCTACCTGATCCGTTGTCACTGCTATCATTGCTGCCACCAACTGAGACCGGAGACGGCCTGGGCCCCAGCCAGGCAGTGGAGGGGGCCAGTGACATGAGGGAGAGGCAGGGCTTCTGCCTCTCTCTCCTTCATTTCCCCTGGCCGACTGACTGACAGGCAGCGGAGGAGGGGGCATGGAGTGTGGGAGAGGCGGGGCCTCTGCCTCTCCCTCACTCCTGCCGGCCCCCTCTGCTGGTTGTCAGACGTGAGTCTCGTCGGAGAGGAGTTGACTGACTCCCGAAGGCCCCGTGCTCGGGATTCCAGCTCCAGACCACTGTCAGGCCGGGAGCTGGGGACTCCGAGTGCGGGGGCCCCTAACCACCCTGCGGTAAGGCCGGCCCTGCATCCTTGGTTACAGGTGCACGGTGCCTAGCTTAGTGATAGGAGAGGAGCAACAAATGAGTAGTCTAGGGGGGTGAGGAATTAGGGAAATCTGAGAGAAGTAGTAGTTTTTTAGGAACGCTTCAAAGGCTGGGAGTGAGGGAGCAGAGCATATGTGCTTGGGAAGAGAGTTCCATCCATAGGGGGGCAGGGGAATAGTTAAAATCTCCTAGTTGCTTGACTTGCCGTTGGGAAGGGTTTGAGTTAGGAACATTTTATATTTTCTCCTTTGGAAAATACCAAGGAAATGAAAGTTTCCATGGCTAGGGCAGGGCATAAAGAAGCAAAAAAAAGTGCCCCCTCCCCTCCTGTGTATCTGCTTAAGGGTGAGGGCGGCTTACAGCAAAGAAAGACAGAGGGTGAAAACAGACATAGCGCTAACTCCATGTTAACATTTCTTAGGCATGTTGCAGGGCTGAATAGGGCACCAATACAGCCCTGCAACACGCCTAACACATGTTAAAGTGGAGGTACCATTATGTCTGCTTTCACCCACAATACAATCATTACAAAATAAATCTCAATTAATACAATCGATTAAAAAAAAATGCCACTTGACAATAAAACTCCATGAAGATTTAAAAAAAAAAAAAAAAAAAGCCAGTGGGTTCCCAACCTTTGTGGAGAAATTTCGTGGGTGGGGTGGGATGGGGATGGGATGCTGTCAGCCTACCACTTTTCTTGTGGGTCTCCATTTACCTGCTGGAGACAGTTGTGGCTGGAGGCGTCGGCGTGTTCTCCAGGTCAGTCACAGGCCCAGGAGGTGGGTAGTTTCAGCCCCTGCAACCATGTTGGTGGCGGACCATAACACGTGCATG
>QEPC01005526.1:1463378-1480021 GCA_003113815.1 Sphenodon punctatus
TACAAGTGACCGTGGGCCTTTTCACACAGACACTCTAACACTGACAAAATGGGTGTTACCTTGTATTATACATGTTGCAGGGCTGCAGTGCTCTATGGGTGCCCTGCAACATGTATAATACAAGGTAACACCCATTTTATCAGTGTTAGAGTGTCTGTGTGAAAAGGGCCCATGGATCATCTCTCATCAAGGGCGCGCACGTGGGTTCTCTCCTGTGTGGATTCCCTGGTGCGTATCGAGTGCCTCGACTTTCTCCTGAACCTTCCCTCACACTCCTGGCACCGACATGTTTTTAAAAGTGAAAGAAGTCACACGTAGCTAAAACACACTGGAATACTCAACCTGCCGATTTTGTTTGCCGGCCCTCTGACCTACTGGGGCAACAGCAGACTTCCCCCATTTTGATTTGCACCCAGAACCTTGCCGTGGGCTCACTATTGCACTCCACCAGCATTGTGTATTAATTAGATCTGTATTCACTGGGGGATTTGTTATATTCACTGTGTATTCCATAGTAATGTGTGAAAATGTTAGCACTGACTCCGCCTACTGTTGGCCCCACCCACCAGCCCACAAACCTGAAAGTCCAGCAGCTGCCACTGCCTCTCTCAGTGATACAGCCCCATAAACAATCCTCCTGATGCCGTTCAGCACAGCCTCCTTCTCAGCACAGCTGCTAGACCAGAGCTCCTCGCCTCTGAGCTGCACAGTCACCCATGGACATCAGTAGAAGTGTCTGGCTCAGACAAGTTTCCTTTCATAAACACCAGACTTTAGAAGAGATGGATGAAAGCTTTCACATAAAAACCTGAACATACTAATATTAATTAATTAATTAATTAATTAATTATATTATATTATATTATATTATATTTATTTATTATTCAATACATAACATTTTATGCTAACAATTATTTTCAAATTTCAGTAAAGTCCCATCATTTTCAGTGTTTGTTCAAAGATTTTGCTTGCTAGGAATGTGTATATATATATATATATTTAAAAGGACATTTTTGATCCTTGGCATCTGAAATATACCAAACCGCCCCAACTCACATCTAGATACAATACATTAAAGGAAAAACTAGGATTTTCAGTGTTTGGATTAAAAAAAAATAAAAAATTTCTTTTAAAAAGTGTCAATCTTCTTTAATAATGAAAAAAAGAAAGATTTCCTTTTTGATAATATTATGGAAACAAAAATATTACTCACCAATCTGAAGGTTTTTGAAGGGTAAAAAATAGATCTTGGTTTTGTACAAGGGTAGAATTTCCCCCAAACCTAGAATATTTCACACTCTGCCCAATAAAATCCTCGCTTCCTGCTGCTGCAGCTGGGAAAGGAGACGCTTAGCAGGAGAGAGTTAAACTGAACCAATCTCCCAGAATGCTCTAGTGCCAAACCAAACCAAGGCCCAGACAGAGAGAATCCTGGGAACTTACACTGCCCCAGAGAAGGGCGTGTACAAATGCCCCAAGAGACGCAGACTGACAGAAATCCTGCCCTTGCACTCGGCCGTGCTAGTAACGGTGCAAACTGAGGCTGTAGCTGTCACGTGGGGACAGTTATGGGAACGGTTTCTTTACGCTGTTTGACAGCCAGAGAGAGTCGTGTGTAAACCCATCTGGGGAAAATTAAACCCATAGTTTCCCAAACGTCTTTGGAACGAGATGACAATGCTATGTACAAAACCCAGGCACTTCTTGCTAATTCCCTTCTGGGCAGCAGGAGAGGAGAGGGGGGCGGGACACTCACCCCACTTGTCCCCAGACTCTGACACTGACTCCTACACGCTGGCCCTGCCTGATGCGCTTCCCTTCCTGAGACACTCTGCAACAGGGCTTCAAGCCAGGCCCATTAATTTGTATGGAGGCAGCCTGGCCCCAGGCAGGGATTGGTTGTTTTTAGAGGAGCCGCACTGACGCAGGCCCACCCATCCCCCATGCACCCAGAGACCCACCTGAAGGCAGTGTGTGTGTGGGGGGGATACACACTCCCGTGACCGATGCCCCGCCCACTCATGCCCATGCATGGAGCATCAGGAAAAAATCTGGGATGCTCCGTGCGGGGAGAGGCCAAACCAGGCATCAGTAGAGGCTCACACCCATCCCCCATGCCTGTTTGATTCCCCCCCTCCCCCCGGATGTGCATGGGGGCTCCACACCAGGCACACAGACCCACCCTCTAGCTGTGCCCATGTATAAATAGCCATTGACCCAGAGCAGCCGCTTTGCATATCCCCCACCTGGGACATCACCCTGCATGGAGGAACTGGTATAAAGGCTCCGGCTCAACGCTTTGTGCTTCCAGAGTCTGAGCTCAGAACCAGCAAGATGGTGTCACAGACACAGTTTCTCTGGCTCCTCCTGGTGCTCTGGGTTCAGGGTAAGGGCAGCAGAAGCGGCCGGGGGAAGGGTGGGTGGGAAGAGGGAGAGTTAAACCCATGGAGCAAAACAACAATTCCCCCTAATCCTGTCAGTGCAGCCGAAGGGAGGGGGACTAGGGGTCTGAATGACCAGTATGGACCGGGCACTGGAAATTCTTTCCTAGAACATCAGCCAATGGGAAGACTAGACATTTCTTTTTATTATTACATCCCATTTCAGGCTCCAGCGGGGACATTCTCATGACCCAGACCCCGGAATCCCTGGCTGTGACTCTGGGGGACACAGTCACCATCAGCTGCAGAACCAGTTCTGGTGTGAACAGCTACATGGGCTTGTATCAGCAGAAACCAGGCCAGGCTCCCAAGCTCCTTCTCTACATCACCAATTCCCGCCCCTCTGGGGTCCCAGACCGGTTCAGCGGCAGCGGTTGGGGAACTGACTTCACCTTCACGATCAGCCGGGTGGAAGCTGATGATGCTGGAGATTATTACTGTCTGCAGCATTATACAACCCCTCTCCCACAGTGATACAGCCCCATACAAAAACCTCCCTTTCTCACAGCCATCTCTGCTCCACGGTGCAGCAGCTGCTTCCTGGGCAGAGACAGATCCCAGGGGAGACTGATGCTCTCTCAGCTGAGGGCTCTGTTTGTCTCTGCACTTCTGAGCCCCACAGCCCAGCTCCCTCTGCAGCAGAATACAGTTGTATGCCTGGTCACTGATCACACAATGGGTGCTTTTAGAGGGACAGACCCAGGTGGGGCCTGTCTGTCTAAATGCCAGATGTTGAATTGGAACAGGCTGGGTCTGATCTAGGGTAACCCCTGCTGGTGGAACTTGGAACATCCCAAAGCGCTGACAGCGGAGTGGGTCATCCAAACCTGGCATGGTAGGGAGTGCTATATGTGGCTGAGCCTCCTGCCTCACTGAACTGGGCCAAAACTGTGACCCCCAGAGTCCCAACATGGAAGAGAATCTAGCTGGTTCCCCATCTGCTGGCAACACCCCCAAAAGCTGGGTATGGGTACCATGACCCAGACTCCAATTACAGTGGGGGTCTGCACAGTCTGAGTTACAAGAACCCCAGGTAGTTACAAGCTTACAAGCCTCTTAAAGGCACACCTTGCTCTCATTTCCCTTATCTGGTGTTCTTCACTTATGTGGGTCAGAGATCTTTGGGATAACTCAGGGATGCTTAACTGGGCTAGAAGCCACCCTGACTGGAAGAGGCAGTGGGGGATTCCCTTCTTTGGGTGAATCCCTTCTTGTAACTTTGCTTGAGGGAGACGCAGCTTGGCAATGGGCACACACACACACACACACACACACACACACACACACACACACAGTGTGGTAAAAAGAAAACAAAGAAGCTTAGGCTTTACGAGCAAAAAGGTTTTACAAACAGGTATCAAGGAAGAAAAGGATTGAATAGACTCTTGAGCAATTGCAGAGTCAGGTTTTGGGCTCAGTGGCCCATTTGGGGTCGCGTCTGGCCTAGACTGTCCCTGGTTAAAGGTTAGGCAGGCAAGTAGTTCTTTTTACTCACAGGTTCCTTCTCCACATGGTGTTATCTTAGTCACATGAGACACAGTATTTAGTTCCCAAGCTGGGGGGCCTGGCTGCAGTTCAGTGGAGCAGGAAGAGAGCAAGAGAGGGCCAGTGGGTGGTTACAGGTTTTTTTATGGCTAGTCTAGCTCTGCAGGGATTGGTTTGTTGCCAGAGGGCCTGGCCAATCTGAGTGAGGTATTTGGGAATACCTGAGCCAATGACTCACCAGCTGGGAATGTCCTTTGAGAGAGTCCTGCCCCTATTGTTGTGCTACCTGTCCCTGACAGGATGTCTGGGATTCCATTTTGGGTTTTGGATTTATTTCTGTTACATAGATTATGATCTATTTTCTCTCATTTCATAGGGTTTTTTCTGCAACATTTCATCATGTTTGATTCCTGTCTTAACTGTGATTGCTATGACATCAAACATGGCTAAAAACATTAGCATACAGTGCTCATATCACATACATGTATTTTTCATGTGTGTTTTGTACGTTGGTTTCCTGATCTTTACCAGAGCAGCTCCAGGGGTGGGCAGCCCCACATGCCTCTGAAAACACCCAGTGAAATGGGTACTCAATGGGATTAAGTCAGGTGTCCATAGCAGTGTCCACCTCATGAACCAGAACCACAGAATGGCAGCTTCCCTGGCCCAATGACGACCCTACATCTGCTTCCAGCCCCAGAACAGGATGCATTTCTGCAGGGATCTGCCCAGGCAGGAGAGAAATCTGCATCTCCTAAATGGCCAGCTTTGCACAGAGTGACTGAAAACCGCTGAGCTGCATGGAGCCTGGGCTCAGAGTCACCTAATGCAGAGGCAGAGGCATTCCAAAATCCATGTGCATGAACTGGAAAAATGTGCATAAAAATGGAGCCCAAAGCCAATGGCGCGGCCACTAGAGGGCACAACAGACCCACACTCAGTGACAGCCCCCAACAGTCCCAGATGCCTTGTCTCACAAATGCGAACACAGAAATAAACTCTCTATCCCCCATGTTCTGAACTGAAGCTCGACCAGCTTGGATCCGGCCTGCCAGGCCCCATAGGAGGGGTTTGCACCTCTGCACCAGGAGTGCAAAATGCTAAGCGTGCCAGCCTCGCACACTGTGCAAAGGGGGGAGATCAGCATTGCTGCCCCTGCATTGAGGAGCTGAGTCTGTGTGTTCCAGGCACCGAGATTGGCCCTTTCCTTTGCCCCCGGGAATAGGCTGGGCTCCTCCTGCTGCTGCCCAGAGCAGCCCTGACTAGGTTGTTCTCCTCTTGGCTCACAGATCAGCACTGGACAGCTCCCAGGCAGCGACTGTGGCTTGTAGAGTCATTCACCACTAGATGGGGATGTGGAGCCATCACTCCAAGATATGAAACCAGCCACCTCATGGCAGTGTTTCTGTGTGTAGAGCATCCCTTCCTGAAAGCTGGGAGTCCTGAGTTCAAATCCAGCCTCCCGGCAAATCATTGAGGTATGTGTGTGTGTGGGGTCCCTGTGTGCACACTCCAGGGACACAGACCCCTCAGCTCTGGGGACAGGAGAGGATGACATCCCCAGCACCTGAGAAGCAGTGGGGGCTGCAGAGAGCTCCCAGCTGATCCCTTCAGAGCTGGGAACACAAGGGTGTCTCCCGCCTCTGGACACCTCTGCAAATAGACCCCAGACAGTTCAATGACTGCTCTTTGCAAACTCCCCACACAGGGTCTTCAGCCCGGCACGGACAGGACAGAGACACAGACTGGCCCCCCTCTGGCCCCTGGAACATTATTACCCTGAGCAGATCGGCTCCCAAACCCCTGGAGGAAGTGCCTGTTCCAGGCTCATGTTGAACAGGAGATGAAGCTGGCCATCCTCAGCCCATTTCTCTCCCCACAGCGACCCCCTCCTTCCAGCCGGGGCAGGAGCTCCCAGCCTCAGTGCTGCCCAGAGCCTGCTCTTCTCTGCAGGAGCCAAGGGGGAGAAAAGCTCTCTCTCCAGATGCTGATGCTGTGTCCCATTGTCTGGGGGAGGCAGCCATTGCTGTTGTGTGCCTCCCCCCCCCACATCTCCCCATGGGGGACAGGATGCCTGACAAAGGCCAGAGACCCACCCCCAGTCTCTCCTCTTCTCCCCACCCCCTGTGCACTGGGGCTCCTGTGACCCCTCCAGAGCCAGACTCAGCTAATGCCGGGATCCCGCTGACAATAACACTTGACACCGATTCTCCTGCCCAGCAAGGATGCTCTGCAGCTCTGCCCTCCTTGCTCGCCCCCAGCCAGGCCTCACTCGGCCAGTTTCTCATTGCAACCGATAGCTTGACCCAGTGAGAGAGTGGGGCTGCCCAGAGTGAGGGACCCGAGCAGAATCTGGCTCATGCCGATGTGATTCCAGGACCCGAGGGTGCTGAACCAGCCCAGTATTGATTCTAGGAGCCAGACTCAACTCCCACCCCCTCATGAAGCCCCCACTGACCTCAGCCAGGGCCACATTCTCAGATTGGGGGCTGGAAAGGGTTCTTTATCTGCACCCTCTGCCCTGGGGCCTGGGAAGGGGCATGGACGCAGGGGGCCTGCTTTGCATTTCCCCTCCTGCCGGGCCTTGCTCTGCTGAGCAGCTCAGCTATAAACGGCTCCTTCCTGAGGCCTCAGGGCTGAGATGCTCCGTGTCTCTCCATCTAGAGCTGCCAAGATGATGCTGCAGACACAGCTTTTCTGGCTCCTGATCCTCTGGATTGAGGGTAAGAGCAGCGACAGGGGAGAGACTGGTCTGAAAGAGTGATCTCTCCGCAAGAGGCAAAAGCCACTCATTCCCCTGTCGTGTGAACAGCAACTCTCAGCCACACGGGCACAGACACCTGGAGCGGGGTCAGGATGGACTCGGGGCCAGGAAGGACTTTAGGAGAATGCTGGACACTAGACATTCACACCTTGGTTATTTAATGTGTCATTCCCTGGATTTAAATATCTCATATTTCATTTGAATCTTCCCTTGCAGCCTCCAGAGCGGACATTGTGCTGAATGATCTGGAATCTCTATCCGTGTCTCCAGGGGACGCAGTCTCCATCAGATGCAAAGCCAGTTCCAGTGTTGGCACCAGCTACCTGCACTGGTACCAGCAGAAACCAGGCCAGGCTCCCAAGCTCCTGATCTACAGTACTTCCACCCGGGCCTCTGGGGTCCCAGACCGGTTCAGCGGCAGCGGCTCGGGCACCGATTACACCCTTGCGATCAGCCAGGTGGAATCCGAGGATGCTGGAGATTATTATTGTCAGAAAAGCGACAACTTCCCTTTCACACAGTGCTACAGCCCTGTACAAAAACCTCCCAGGTTCATTCTGCTTCTGTTGCTCAGCATCCCAGCTGCTTCCTGGGCAGGGTCAGTGATTGATCAAGGAAGCAGCTGCCCATTCCCTGGTGTCAGTCTGAATCCAATCCTTCCCTTCCTCGCACCGCTTGGTTCAGTGGGTGGTGTCACGGACTCTCAATGTGTGCACTGCTGCCGTGAAAACAAGGGTTTGATATAAGAAAGCCTCCGTAGGGGAGGAAGCAGCAGACATTTCAGATCAATTCATAGGTGAACCAGCCCATTTTAAACACCACGGTTGCAAGGGGGAAGGTAACAAGCCTACAACTCCTTCTGCTAAACTGCCCAGCCCCAGAGCTGAGCAGAAGAGACAGAGGGAGGGGTTGTAGCCCCCCTCACTGGAGATGTCGAACAAGGGGTTGCTGAGAGATTGGAGGGGGGAGGAGAACATAAACCCACCCCTGCCCTCAAGCCCTTTCCTCACACCCAGGACATGCTGTAGGATGGGCCTAGAGATCTTCTGGTCAGAAGAAAGAGTGAGTTACTGGTATGTTTAGATGAGTAATCAAAATATACATTTTGTGTGTATCTCTTTGTTGTAAGTAGTATATAAGGTGCTCAGAGGGGGCGAGCCCTCAGAACTCTTTCCTGCCTGTAAGCTGTTCTCTTGGACTTCCATCATTTCGCAAGGGTCTGACCTCCCAATGGCATAAAGCTATTCCACCACTCCCTGTGTTTGGAGAGTCATGTCTTTTCCCCAGGGGACAAGGCTACTGGTTTTGGCCCCTGGGATCCAACACATGCCATGTCTGCAAACAAACAGGCCACCTCATTAGACACTGCCCGAATACTAGGACAGGCAACATGGAGAATGTGTCACATATGGTGGTGAAACTATTTCACGTCTTCCCCACAACTTCATCCGTGAGGCTAGGGTGTATGACAGAGACACCCGGGCAGACATCAAAGTAGCTACAGAGGCAGTCGTGCCAAAGGAGTGCTTGTTCCAAGGGCAGTACGCTATGCTCATGAGTTTGGCAGATGAAGTCCCCGCTCCCCCAGCCAGGACTGAGCTTGACTGGTTGGGATGGGGTGAAAGGTCCCCTCGAGGCAGCAGGGGTGCCACGATTGCACACTGACATCCATGCAGACTGGCAGCGATATCCAGGCGTGGGCTGTGGAGGGCGCTGTTAGCAGAAGTGTGCAGGATTGGAACCCTTGGATTTGGATTTGTGTTATCTTTATATTTATTTTCTTTACTTGTACTCTTGTGTATAATCTTGCACTGACTTTATTTTGATTTACAAATATAAAATTCTTTTACCTAAGCCTTGTGTGCAGTACTGACACTGGGGAACACAGCTGAGGGGATTTGGGGTTTGAGACCCAGATGAACCATTAAATTTTATTTCTGTGCTGTGGGGTGCTGTGCTGAAAAAGGGGTGACAGAGAGGGTTAACTCTTTACAGGATGGAGCAGTTCCAGAAGGCTCTATCTCCAGTTGACACTGTGAGAAGGGAAACTGAGTCACGGTCAGCCTGGAGGGGGGCAGAGGAGCTCTAAACACAAGTTTAACAAAGGAATTCAAAGGGTAATATGATGCTAGATACCCTAGAGATTCCCTGAATAATCTCTTACACCCTACTCAAAAGCCCTTGTTACACAGCTAGATGGTTGTAGCTGGAATCTTTTTGCTTCTTGGTTTCTGTTAGGCATTTCTCAGCCCATGTGTCCGTTGAATGTTGGTCTCTCTCTTTCTCCCACAATTGCTCTGCTGTCCCTTAAATACTTTTAATAGCTCATGGATGTTTCTTGAGGTTTCTGTTTCTCAGCCATTGGCACAGTCTCCGGAAGCTACTGATAAACTGAAATACCCTCTATTATTTCTTCATCTACATTACAACTGTCTTACCTGTTCCAAAACTGCAGTTGGCAGAAAACACAGGAGGCGCAGGAGCTAATACCTTTAATCACTTTAATTACTTGGTCTCTCCCATATTTGGGACCAAAATACCCACTGCATGAGTCTAGACATTTCAATAATCATGGACACTCTGGAGCAGAAGGTTCTGTAATAAGGGATGCCCAATATGTTCTGTGGAGCTGGGGGGCTCTGAAAGTAGGGTTTCCCCCTTAAAATAAGGGGAAACTGTCACACTCCTGACACATACATGGGTTTTATAATCAAGCAAATTTTAAAAGTGAAAGAAATCACACGTAGCTAAAACAGACTGGAATGCTCAACCTGCCAATTTTCTTTTCTACCCTGTGGTCTACTGGGGCAACTGCAGACTTTTCCTTCTTATTTTGCACCCAGAGCCTTCCCTTAGGCTCACTATTGCATGTCACCAACATTGTGCATTATTTAGATCTGTATTCTCTGTGGGATCTTTTTTTAATTCATTGTGTATGCCATAGTAACATGTGAAATGTTACCATTGGCCCCGCCCACCAGCTCACAAACCTGAAAGTCCAGTGGCTGATGTAATGACTCTGTCCCTGCAAGGGTTTGGAACCTGAGAGGGGCAATGAAAGAAACCCAAGAGGAGTGGGGGGTAGGGTGAGGTTAGAATGTGTGGGAGAGAGTCAGTGGGGCATGGTGACAGTTGGGAGAAGTTTTGGTAGAGAAAAGAGGGAGACTAAGTGAGCTAAAAGGTGGAGGCAGCTGGAGAAATAAAGTGTGAAGGAAAGAAACAGAACCTGAGGCACCATTGTGGGAATAACCAGGGCCCAGTACGGGGTGGGGGGGAAGGAACTGGCAGCACCAACAACCATCACAGAAATCTGAGAGGGGGTGGGGGGGGGAAGAGCAGGAAAAGTGCAGCAAGGCCTGTTGCTGGTCTACAAACATTGTGGACAGATGGAAAAAGGACACAGAGAAAAGGAAGGAGAGACACAATTTCCCCCTGCAGCTGTCCGGAGCGTCTAACCTTAGAGAACTGCCCAACTCTGAACAGTTGTACAAGAGCACTGACAGATTGGTAAACTTGTCCCCTCTCTCAGCCTCCCACGCCTCCCCTGCTCCCCTAAGCACCTTCGTCCCTTCTCCCTAGCTGCCCCCCACGCCTGGAACACCCTCCCTGCCCACATCCGCCTCACTCCCTCCCTTTGTACCTTCAAATCCCTCCTCAAGACCCACCTCTTCCGCTCTGCCCTCCCCAACTCCTCGCTCCCCTCCCCTAACTCCTGCTGATCCCCTCCATCCAGTACAATCTGTTACCTGAGCTCTGTGTGCTCCTATCCTCACCACACAGACCAGCCGGCCATCATTCTCGATGTAACGAAGCCAAGCGCGTGCACCTGGGACCTCGCGTCCTCGTGAATGTTACACTCCTTGTCTCTCCCTCTGTTCCCCTTCCTTCGTCTCTCCCCTCACACACACACCCTCTCTCAGATTGTAAACCCTAGGGCAGGGACCGTGTCTATTCCATTCCTTGTAAAGTGCCAGGTACATTGCTGGTGCTATATAAAGGCTTGCTAATAATAATAATAATAACAATACAGGGGAATTGGGAGAAAACAGATATAATCTGAAGTTCCTTTATGTTCAGTTACTGTTAATCTTTAGAAACTAAGTAGATGTTGACTTTAGTCGATGTTACGTTATGTCAATGGGTTGTGTTAAGTACATTTCCTTATTGTTAAACTGGCATTTTACTATGTTTATAAAGTACCCTTAATTAAGTTATCCCCGACTCTGGGTTGCCTCTGCCTCATAGTGAGAAAAATTGTTCCCTTTTCTGGTCCCTACACCGACACTGCCTCTCTCAGAGCTACAGCCCCATAGTAAATCCTCCCTGTGCCGCTCAGTGCAGGGTAACCACTGCCTGCGAATCTGAGCCTCCTTCTCAGCGCAGCTGCTACCCCTGTTCGATCAGAGCCCCTCGCCTCACTGAGCTCCCCAGTCACCCGTGCCTGTCAATACAGTATCTGGTCCAGACAGGTTTCCTGACAGAGAAAGTATCCGGACTGGCAGAAATCCTGCCCTTGTACTCGGCCGTGCTAGTAACAGGGCAATCCAATGTTTCACCTGTCACACGAGGACCGTTACACTGATGGAAACGGCTTCTTTACCCTGTTTGCCATCTTTTAATTTGCCCCAGTCAGGATTAAACCCTAGTTCTCCAAATGGCTTTGGGATGAGAAGGAAGTGCTGGGAATAAAACCCAGGCACATCTTGCTAATTCCCTCCTGGGCAGCAGGGGGACTGGGACACCCACCCCACTTGCCCCAAGATTCTGACACTGACACTCTTGCCCTGTTCGATACACTTCCCCTCCCCGAGACACTCTGCAACCGGGCAATTCAAGCCGGGCCCATTCATCCGTATGGAGGCAGCCTGGCCCCAGGCAGGGATTGGTTGTTTTTATGAGAGCACTCACATAGGTCCAGCCATCCCCCACGCATCCAGATGCCCGTCTGAAGACGGTGTGTGTGTGTTTGTTGTGGGTGCACGCTCCTGTGACCGATGCTCCACCCACTCACACCCATGCACAGAGCACTGGGGAAAAACCAGGATGCTCCAGTCTGCACAAGGACAGGCCAAACCAGGCATCGGTAGAGGCTCACACCCATCCCTGGCCTGTTTGATCCCCCTCACCAGACACGCATGGGCACTCCACACTGTGCACCCCCCGTCCCCCAGCTGTGCCCACATAAAAATGGCCATTGACCCAGAGTATCAGCTGCTTTGCATATTCCTCACCTGGGACATCACCCTGCATGGAGGAGTCGGTATAAAGGCTCCTGCTCAACGCTTTGTGCTTCCAGACAGAGAGACCCTGAGCTTAGAACTAGCAAGATGGTGTTGCGGACACAGCTTCTCTGCCTCCTCCTGGTGCTCTGGGTTCAGGGTAAGGGCAGCAGCAGCAGCCGGGGAGAAGGCGGGTGGGAACAGGGGGAGTTAAACCCGTGGAGCAAAATGACAATTCCCCATAACCCCGTCAGTGCAGCGTGGGGGTACGGAGGGTCTGAATGACCAGTACAGACCGGGCATTGGAGATGCAGCTTCTTAGAGAACATCAGCCAATGGGAAGACTAGTTATTTCTTTTCATTATTATTCCATTCCCCTTGCAGGCTCCAGCGGGGACATTCTCGTGACCCAGACCCCGGAATCCCTGGCCGCGCCTCTGGGGGACACAGTCACCATCAGATGCAGAACCAGTTCTAATGCCAATAGCAACATGGACTTGTACCAGCAGAAACCAGGCCAGGCTCCCAAGCTACTTCTCTACAGCACCAATTCCCGCCCCTCTGGGATCCCAGACCGGTTCAGCGGCAGCGGCTCGGGCACTGACTTCACCTTCACGATCAGCCGGGTGGAAGCGGACGACGCTGGAGATTATTACTGTCTGCAACGTCAGAGCTTCCCCTTCCCACAGTGATACAGCCCCGTACAAAAACCTCCCTTGCTCGCAGCCTTCTCTGCCTTCTCTGCTCCGCGGTGCAGCAGCTGCTTCCTGGGCAGAGACAGAGCCTGAAACTGCTGCTCTCTCAGATGAGGGCTCTGCCTGTCTCCGCACTGCTGAGCCCCCAGACCAGCTCCCTCCCATTATTTCCCACGTGAAACAAAGACCCAGCCATTCTTTCTCCCCCATCTCTCAGTTAGTAGAGGAGGTTGCAGACACAGCCTGGGCAGAAGAATACAGTCCTACCCCTGGTCACTGATCACACACTGGGTGTTTCTAGACAGACGGGCTGCCCCGGTGCTGGACACTCCAGCCCGCTTCACTCTCGGGGGGATCCGTCTGTCTAAAGGCAGCCCGCCAGATGTTGAATTGGAGCAGGCTGGGCCTGCTCTGGGACAGCCCTGCTGGCAGTCCTCCGGAACATCTCAGGGCATGGCCAATGGAGCAGCACGGCCAAACCCAGTGCCTGAAGCGGAGCAGCCATTTGTCTGATGCACAGACCCACACTGCTGCTCCACTTCCAGGCAACACCATAGCTCTGTGGATGCTCTAGTCGGCAACTCTATGGTGTGAGCGAGACACCACATGGACTGTGGAACCTGCTGTATAGACCCAGGTGGGCTGGGGTGCACCCCTGGAGCAGCTTTGGGGGAGGGCAGCCCCGCATCTGTCTGAAAAGACCCAGTGAAACAGGTTCTCAATGGGATTGGGTCTGGCCTTCCTGCACATTGGTACATTGTCTTGGGGTTTGATCCCTTTGGTTGGATGCCACTGTGATGGGCTCAGGACCTCACTGCCACACTCTAGGCTAGCTGTGACTCAGTTTCCCCCATTTACAGCTCCTACTGGATCAGGCCTCTTCAGAACTGTTCCAGCCCATAAGGGGTTAACTCTCTTAGTCACCATTGCCTCAGAATTTCCCAAAGCGCAGAAACTCTTTGGTGAGATTCTGAGTCCTCAAACCTGATCAACTGTGTCACCCCAAAGTCAGGAATTCACTTAAGCAGACCGGTTTAGTTAAAAGAAGTTCATCACATTCTAATGAACAACATTAGAATATAATGCAAGTTTGTGTTAAGAGCGCAGCAAATCAAAGACACATAATAGGGGCAGGAAAATATGGAAGTGGAAAACTGGGAACGAAACTATTGACCAAGTCAAGCAGTTTAGGTATCTCGTAATTATGCTGGACAAGTCAGGAAAATGGTCAGTTCAGGCCAAGCAGGCACTAAACCGTGCTAGGGGTACTGGTTTGGCCATTATAAATTACTTCTTAACTAAGGGAGCGGGAAGTGAGATAATGGCTCTTAAGGTCCTGGAAGCCAAGGCAGCTGCACAATTATTTTATGGCGCTGCAGTATGGGTCACCCCTGGTACAGGAGGGCTTGACAGGGTTCAAATCAGTCCTCCTGAGGAAACTGCAGCCATCAGGTTTGAGATGGGCAGTCTTAGCTGGGATGATAAAGCCTTGAAGCAGGCCCGGTTTCTGTGGCTGCGAGCGGTGGTTTTTCCACAATCTGGCTTGTTCCCGGCTTTTGCCAAAGACAACTTAGAGAGAATTTGGCTCAATTTGAGAAGGAATAATATAGTGGACCTGGGCCTGTCTCCAGATTATTTACGGGGCAAGGGTCTTAGGGCAGCGAGAAAAGAGATTTCTGGCAGGGTGGACGATATCTCTCATCAAAAGGACATTGCAAGGATTAGGGCTTCTACAGCATTGGGACATTATCGAAATTTCATCCCCGATTTCCTGAAACCGGCCAAATACTGGCATTACAACATTCATCCTAATTTTGGAAGGAAACTGCTGTTGGCCCACCTAAATATGCTCCCCTCCAAGATTTTGGAGGGTCGCATTGGGGGGATATCATTTGGGGGAGAGATTATGCCCTTTTGATCTACTGCAAGTGGAATCAGTTGATCACGTCTTGTTAGAATGTGGCTTGTATCACAAACTTAGGAAGCAGTTGTTAAATTCTTTTGTAATTAGACATCCCGGGAGGACGAATTCCGAGCTCACCCAAATCCTGTTGTCTGATCAGTCCGCTGAAGTTTCTCGGGCCGTGTTTTTGTATAAGGCTTTTGCTATTCGTGAGCGACTTCTTGAACTTTCAATCACATGATGAGCAAGGTCAGGCAGCTGCAAATATGTATTAGTTGCCATTACTCAGAACCGCCGCTAGGACATGATAATGTTGTTTGGTCAGATTTTGGTCCGTACCTATTATACTTGATTATTGCTGTTTATTATAGTTGGTCTGATGGAGGCAATGGCAATTTAAATCAGCCACGCCTGGTTATGTATGTTTTATAAAACCAATAAATTAATTCATTCACAAATTCATTCATTCCAGAAACATAATAGACAATGCAATTCTGCCTTACTGTAAACCCTAAGTTAAATCTTACCTTATGCAATTGTCTGCTTCAAGTTCCATTCACTCTTTGATCTTTTCTCTCTCAACCTTAATGGAAAAATCTGGGTCTGGCATCTTGCTTTTGTTACAGTTGCAAAATTATATCAAAAGAACTCCCTCACATCCCAAGCACTTCTTTTTAACTCCCCCATTTCTGTGCTTTCAGTTTTAATTAACTTAGATTGTCTTACCAGAAGTTTACCCAGATGGCCATGTTTTTTTCTACATTACAGTGATCAGTTGGACACCAAACATGGATACAAAATATTAACATGCAATGCTCACTCTATATACATATGTGTTTCATGTATGTTGGTTTCATGATCTTCACCCACAAGCGTGTGACCTCATGAACCGGAACCACAGAATGGCAACTGCTCTGGCCCAATGATGACCCTACATCAGCTTCCAGCCCCATAACAGGATGCATTTCTGCAGGGCTCTTCCCAGGCAAGAGAGAAACCTGCACCCCCCAAATGGCCAGTTTTGCACAGAGTGACTGAGAACTGCCAAGCTGCACAGAGCCTGGGCCCAGAGTTACCTAATGCAGAGGCAGAGGCACCCCAAGATCCATGTGCATGAACTGGAAAAATGTATGAACAAACAGAGCCCAATTCCAATTGCATGGCCACTAGATGGCGCCACAGACCCACACCCCAGACGGCTCCTGCAGTCCCCAGCTGCCTTGTCTCACAAACGCTGAGACAGCAATAAACTCTCTCCAGTTTCTGAACTGAAGCTTGACCAGCCTGAAACCTGCCTGCCTGGCCCCACAGGGGGGATCAACACATCTGCAACAGGAGAGCAAAATACTCCCAGACCAGTGTGTCAGCCTTGCACACCCATGTGGCACAGGGGGTGGGGTGGGGTGGTGTCATCACTGAGTGCCAGAGAGAGAATTTCTGCCCCTGTGCCGAGGGGCTGATTTCTGGGTCCCAGGTACTGAGATGGGTGCTTTGCCCAGGGTAACAAGCTCAGAGCAGCCCTGACAGGGGGATTCTCCTCTCCTTGGGTCACAGATCAGCACTGGACAGTTCCCAAACAGGGCTTGCTAGTCATTCACCACTAGATGGGGTTGTGGAGCCATCACGCCTAGGAGTACCTCCCCAGCAGTACGTCCGAGCGTAGACCATCCTGACCGGAAAGCACCCAGGCGTGTAGGATCAGGTCCAAATTGGCTCTAACCAGTATGGACCGTAGACTCCTCTATCTAATTGTGATTCTCCACCCAAATTCTTCTTTGCAAATATGGGTTAACCATCAGGGTGCAGTTGTGTCTTCAGTGCCCTCCGCAAGATGGGTCTGCCGGGGCTGTATTTTGGCACCTTTTTAATTTAATATATACATCCCTGGAGTTATTAATGCCTTGAAAGAGCCTGCGTCTCATCCCGTCGCACTAGGTGGTTTAAATAGCTCCACCTTGCTTTATGCAGATGACACTAGTTTAGTGTCTTAGACCCCATTAGGCCTGAGGCGACCGATGGTGAGTTAGTCTGATTTTCTGAAGCAAAGAATATTTAGAAATTAACTACCCCAAAACTAAGGTTATGATGGCGGGAAGATCTCGGGCTGAACATGCCCAGAAAGGGGCATCATCAAAT
>QEPC01005526.1:1494331-1519445 GCA_003113815.1 Sphenodon punctatus
TTTACACGCACAGACCGGCTGCCCTTTTCCAAAATGGCAGCGACGCTGCTGGTGCCATTTTGGAAAAGGGCCATGCCTGCGCAGAATGGCCCGGGTGGCCATTTCGTGCATGTGTTTTTTATTTTTTACGAAAGCAAACGTATGTCATTTGCTTATTCATTTGTTTTGTGGGCTTTAGTTACTAAAGCCGCGTATCTAAGAGACCACCTGCCCTTCCATTGCGGCCCCTGCGATCGGCCAGGAGCACCTACTGTTAGTTACTCTTGTTCTTATGGCGAGGACTCCCAGGGAGACGTTCTCTGTTGCTGCCCCTGATGCTATGGAACTCCCTGCCCCTGGCGGTTCAGTTGAGTCCAGGGATGAGTGTCTTCCAGATGCGGCGGGGTAAGACCTTCCTGTTTTTAAAGGCATTTGGCGGGTGGGGATGGGGGGTTCGTTGGATGGGTTTGGGGTAGAGGTGTGAGGGGGGTTGGATGTGGGGAATGGGGAGACAATATTGGATGGGCTGTAGGAAAGCTCAGGGGGCTTTGGGGATTGTTTTTGCATTTTACTGGTTTTTATGGTTTGTGAGTTACCCTGAGACTGGGAACAGTGGCATCAAAATTTTATTCAATCAATCAATCAATCAAATGGGGCGCCATTAGTTTAATAACTTTAAAAAAATGAAATGAATTGCACACCTCTAATGTTCCTCATTGGCAGCAGTCTGTCACGGCCTCTGCTTGCGGGGGCCAAAGAAACGCAAAGTTCCTTGTGGGTGGGTCCTCATTTAAATATCCTGACTCTGCACAAGATCAGACTTTGCCCCCGTCTGCCTTGCTAACAAGTTGTCTGCATAACGAGCCTAGAGCCTCAGTGGGTGTCTTTAGACATTATGCTGTTCAGTATTCTGTAGCACAGTGTCCTATCATTACAGTGTTTAGACAGGCCATGAACACAGCATTCACCCCAAACACTGATTTACTGTCAAGACCTGGCAGTTGTTCACTTCCAGTGTTTTGGATGAGCACTGGGCTTCTTTAGACATAACAAAGATCAGGTGTCAAAACCCCTAAGCACATGTTTGGCCATTGTATGTAAGCACCATAACAATCCCAACACCAATTTGTCCACCCGCTGAACACGCGATGTGAACACCATTGCATCACAAGGACAATCTGCATGTTCCGGTTGAACACGTGGCCAATGTTGTGTCTAATGATATCGCGTGGCGTGTAAGCAGGTACAACATGGGAAACGAGGCAGCAACGCTTGCGTGCTGAGATGGGTTGCGAGCAAAACACCAATTTTCCCCAGTATGGGCTGTGTCTAAGCAGCGTCACATGGTGAACACAGGGCCAAACTGGTTTTCATATCAAGGTCAAAACACACATTCAGACATCTGTTGACGTTATGTCTAAAGACATCCTGTGTTGACGGTCTGTCTAAACACTGTAACGGTAGGACACTGTGTTACTGAACAGCGTTATGCCTAAAGACACCCCGAGTGGTTGTCAAGAAGCATCTGTGAGATGAGCTGGTGGAGGTCCCTTTGTAGGAGACGAGTGATCAGGAAAAAGCAGAGCAGGCAAGAAAGAGCAGGCGTCTGAGGCCGTGCAACAAACCCTAAATCGGTCTTAAAGGTGAATTGTAAATAGGTTCTGGATGCTCAGAGAACCCAACTCAGGTTCTAAATCAGTAACCGAGTTCAAGGCACATATCTACTGTGGTGTACAAGCTGCTCTTCACATGTTTAGCCTCTGCCCTCCAGACATTCTCACTGAAATACCCTTGCATTTCACTAGATGTCAATGTTGCTTCACTAATCAGATGCCCTTTGTAGCCTAGAAGGAACCTGCTAGACCAGGAATGGGGAATCTTAGGTCAAATGCAGCCTGCACTAAGTTAGGGTTACTATACCCTCTGCACTAAGTTAGGGTTACCAGACCTCCCCTTTAAAAGAGGACGCTTCTGAAAAAGACATGATTCTGGACAGCAGTGATTCCAGCGCAGCCCTGTAACATGTATTTTTCATAAACATCCTCTTTTAAAGGGGAGGTGTGGTCATCCTGCTTTTTTTGCCTCTTCCCAGTTCCTGGATTTGGCTCCTGGATCCAGTTCCTACCCCCAAGAACTGAAAGCCTGAGCTCAGGGGAAGAGGAACAGAGAGGAGGGCCTGCCCACAAGGTCCATGGCACAGATCCATGATCTGGACCCTTCTCTTCTAGAGCTCACCCCTTAAGCATCCCTTCCTCTCCCCGAGCTTCTCTGCGGCTCCTGGAGCTTGTGTTCATTTCCAAATTGGCCCCCGGGAAAGAAAAGGTTCCCCAGCCTTGTTTTAAACTCAACGCAGGTTCTGTCTCAGGTGGGACTTGCAACGTTGAGACAGCTGACGTGATTTTAACTTTTGCTCACGCACAAAAACACGCATTAGATTTTCCAACGGAACGGTTTAGCATCTCCCCAAATCCTGACGCGCACGTAAAAGAGTCGGAGCCTGCTGCGCAGGTTACCGAGTGTGTGTGCGCAAAATATCGCCTGCAAACGGGTGAACATCGCTAGGGCTTTGCAGAACAGGGTTTGTGTTCATTTGATATTAATATGAGTCAATGTAAGAAAACCAGTTAGTTGATTAATGTTACCCATGTATCTGGATTTAAATCACTGTTTATTTTCCTGGCTACAATGCCCAACTTATAAACAGGCATCAGATTAAATAATAAGATTGCTAATTATCGCACAACCGAGTGCACCCCCTCTCCAGACACTGAAAATCCTTCCAGGGGTTTATACGGACTTCTCAGGATTCTTGGGAGCTATACATGTATCTTAGAATTGTTCCTTTTTTATTAAATCACCTCTTGTTAACATTGCACGTGCTTCATCTATCCTGAATCCACCCTCCGTTGGTTTCCTCTTGATAATATAGCCACAAAACACCGGAAGCCCATTGAGTGTAGCTGAGGCCGGCCCCAGATTTACATACCTTTCCATATGCAACAGGCAATGTGAATGAAATCCTTGCAAGTCCTTATAAGTCGAGGCTACGTGTTAAGAGTTAGTATCAGAAAGAGAGGTAAAGAAGCAAGATGATTTTGCAAATGCATCTGATCTGGCTGCTCTGCACCATGTTGACCGGTGGGTAGCACAGCTCGGTTGATCTCTGAGCTCGGGGGCAGTTGTTCCAGAGGAAATTAGCTAAAGTGGTTTTTTTTATTTCTCTCTCCCTCTAGGTTCCAGTGGGGAGATTGTTGTGACCCAGACACCCGAGTCTCTAATGGTGCTTCCAGGGGAGACGGTCAACATTCAGTGCAAGGTTTCACAGCGAATTGATCGTGACATGGAATTGTATCAGCTCAAGCCAGGACAAGCTCCCAAACTCCTCATTTATAATTCCGACACTCGTGCCTCTGGCGTCCCAGAGCGGTTCAGTGGCAGATACAGCGGCACTGACCACACGTTCACCATCAGCGGGGCGCAGGCTGAAGACGCAGGAGACTATTACTGTGGGCAAAGTGAAGCTACTCCGCACACAGTGATACAGCCCCGTACAAAAACCTAAGCAACGTCCTGGCCCTCATGATAAAAAGCAGAAGGAAGCACTTGCAGAAGTATCAAACTCACAGAGTTTTGCAGTCATTCATCTTCACCCATTTTTTTAGAAATTAAAATTCGTTTTAATTTACCGGATCAGCAGGGGCGGGAGCCCACCAATCAAATTCTTTAGTTAATAATAATAATTTATTAATGTTCAGCCATGGCCATAACATGAACAGACATAGATATAAAAATAGTTAAGAAATATATAATACCAAATTAATATACAATAGAGCGAGAATATCAACCAAGTAAATAAAAATAATAATACAATATTAGAAGTAGGCACGCCGAGCCCCAAGATCAGGGTATCCCCCACAATTAATCCTTGTCATCCCTTCTAATCCGTAATATACTATAAAGAAAATATGCCACCTTCCTGACAAGCTCTTCATCCCGGCGAAAATTCTTTATTTGTTCCATTTGGAGTTTGGTTGCCTTTTTAACCCCAAACAAAGTGCAGTATTTTTTTCCCAGGGAATGAACAATCTGTTGGATCTGCAAATATAGTTTATAGCAGAATATAGCCTTACCCATCCACATTCAGGCTCAAAATGTGCCTTTCAGCTTAGATCCTTTCCCGACTACAACTGAATGGGAAATAATATACAGCAAAGGGTCACACGGGGCGCAGGCAGCGACATGAGCGGGTGGACCCGAACTGCGTGCACATTGCCGCCACACTTCAGGGCCAGTGTGGGGAGCAGGGTTGATGGTGGGACCCCCAGTGAGGAAACTGGATGGATCACTGCCAGATCTCCCAGCACACCCCAGTGGGCCACACGAGCGGACAACTGGCCGCGCCCCACACACCAGCCCTCGGCCACACACACCCACTATCCCGCTCGTGCCTCGGCTGCGCAGGACACACTGTTGCCTGACATTCTGCAATACGAGCTCTCATTCCTAGCTCCCCCAGCTCCAATCTCATATAAAATTCCCCAAAACTCCAACCCTCCCACACCACTCCCACTATCCTGTCCTATCCCCAGTTTCTACCCCCAGCCCATTCGCCCCTTCCCCCATCCTCCCAGACAGGCTGTAGCTTAATGAAATCTTGTTTTCTAAAGAGCAATTATACTTAATGTAAACCAACATTTTTTCCCCTTGCTGTAAACGTGTTTGTATCACCCACCCAGGTGGACCGATTGTTGTGACATTTTGTAACCCTATTTAACCCTTTGTCCTTCTGCCCCTTGGTAAATTTGGTTGAAAACAGAGCTGGAAGAGGGTGTCTTCCAGACCGGCAAAATCCGATAACCCATTGAATTTCCAGGACCCAATTCAACTCAGTAACGACCGGGTGCCATGTGGTACCACATTATGACCTGATGTCATGAAATGTCGACTTCCAGTACCAGAATGCTGACCTCCGGTACTGATCAGGGACTGAGTGGGTGGCCGAGTGGGGCGTCAGAGATGGCGGTGTGCTTAAGGGGGAGCAGGGGGTTCAGCAGGGGGAGCAGGGGTGGATTACTGAACTTCTGGAGGGGTCCTACGCGATGAGTGGCCTCTTTCCGGCTTGTAAATTTGAAAGTAAAAAAACCCAACAACTAAGAATGTTCAATGTTGCCAATGCCATCTTTGAAAAGGGCTGAGCATGCTCAGAAAGGGCCATTCATGCCCTTTCTGAGTATGCTTAGTTGGTTTTGTTACTTTATTTTCTTTCAAGTTTACAAGCCGGGAAAAGGTCACGCACCACATGGGCCCCACACCTAGGCCTCCTGCTAGACCCTCTGATCCCCCTTAAACACTCCACCTCTGACCGCCAGCTAGGCCACCCACTCGTCCCCCACCCACCCCTTCCCTAACCCCCGCTGGCCTATTCTCTCCCCAGCCAGTGGGGGACCAGGAAGGGGGAGCAGGGACCTAGCAGTGGCCCCCGCTTCCCTGCCTTCTGGCCCCCTTCTCTGCACTCGGCCGATGTTTGGCCAAGTTCTGAAAATCCGGGGCCCTTCCTTGGAACTTGGGAAATGGAGGCTAAATGCATCGGTCCTCGGTGTTTCCTAAGGAAAACAGAGATTGAGTTTCAGCATTAGTTGCCGGTATTGGGGTATTTCACTATACTGGTTGTCGGTATTTTGGGTAACCGGTTGAAAACTGGTTTGGCTACCAAAAAGTACCTGAAATGTTTGGTTTGATTCAGATCCCAGAAATTCGACAGCTAAACCCATTTTCGGGGGTAATCATTAAGGGTCTAAAACATGGGTATTACTCACATGTACCAGATCAGGCCCCCATTTCAGCTCGGGGGCTCAAAGGCTGGTGTACCCAGTTAGTCCATTAAAAGTTAGTCCATTAAAAGAGATCATCTGAACTCCTTAGTCTTAATTACCTTTGGAACAAAACTGGCAACCACATCCTCTCTCTAGCGCTCAGATCACTACTTGCCATACAAAACCTTTACACAATTGCCAGACACTATGAAATAATTGGAAACCCATAATCAGACCCCGAAACAGCAGAGGTTGTGGGTTTCTGAGACGCTGAGCTGTAGGGAAAATCTTTTCATCACATCTTCTGGACTTCTCAAGACACCCTGGTATTAAACAGCCTGTCTGCAACGGACAGAGTGAGTTCATGGGCCACGTGGCTCCAGTTTAAGGATACAGATGTCGGATGATACTGCGATTGACAGATAGCCTTTTCCTTTTACAATGCAGCCATAAAACCACACAGGAAGTTGCCAACGTTGGTTAAGCCAGTGACAGTCCCAGATTTGCATCGCTTTCCCTACCTGACGGTTAATAAGGTCTTGCTTTCTGCCCCAACAGTCACAGTTCTTGCCTGTACTTTTGAGAACAGTTGAAAGTACAACAAATAAAGACGCAAGAAGATGATTTTACAAATGCATCTGATCTGGTTCCTCTGCACCATGTTGGCAGGTGAGTTGCACGGCTCTCTTGTTCTCTGAGCTGGGAGGCAGCTGTTCCAGAGGAAATTGACTAAAAGTCTGGGTTCCCCCCCCCTCTCTCTTAGGATCCAGCGGGCAGACAATTGTTGTAACCCAGACGCCTGAGTCTCTAACAGTTCTTCCAGAGGAGACGGTCACCATTCAGTGCAAAGCATCACGCTCTGTTGGCAATGAAATGAACTTATATCTGCTTCAACCTGGAGAGACTCCAAAACTCATGCTTTATCACGTTACCAATCGCTTCACTGGGGTGCCGGATAGATTTAGTGGCAGATACAGCGGCACCGACTTCACCTTCACCATCAGCGGGGTGCAGGTTGAAGATGCAGGAGATTATTGCTGTGGCCATGATTACGGTGTGCCTCTCACAGTGATACAGCCCCATACAAAAACCTGTTCAGTGTCGCAACAAGCAGAGCATGAATCAGAAGGAAACAGCTGGGTCAGTTTGTGGCTGCATCTAGTTGGAAAGTTTAACTGAGAATTATCTCTGGGACATAGCCCCGTCTTGGATTATGGGGAGGGGGTGGCACTGGGTTTGGTGGGGGGGAAATGCCAGGGGCTGGGGGCTTTTAGTGGGTGGGTGGGTGGTGCTTTGCTTCTGCATGGCAATTGGCTCTCTAATCCCCTCTGCCTGCCCCCCCCCCCAGCCTCGTCTCACCTGTTCTGCATCCTGAGATCAACTTTGGTTTGTGCTTGTTCCCAACCACCTTCTTCACCTGTGGCCTGGGACAAGCAGAAAGCCATGTGGATCTCAAGACGCAGTGCACAGGTGAGACAAGGCAGCGGTGGGGTGGCTGGTGGGCCTGAGACCGGCTAAGGAGGGCCGGCAGGAGAGCGGAGCTGGGAGACAGAGAAGAACAGGAGAACAGTAGCCCGGCCATAGCCCGGGTGAGATTGACCCGGCTGCAATTAACGCAGAGCAGTGGAGAGCATGCCAAACAGAGCCCGGCAGATGGCAAATGGAAAAGGTGACTTTTTCAAATTGAAATACTAATCAGAATTTTAGTATCTGCTGCTTGCTTTAGTATTATTAGTATTAATATTAAAGTGCCTACTTTACTGCACGTTAGTATTAATGCTACAGTAGTATTCCCATCCCGGAAGATATTGCCATTTCCCATGGTACTATTTGTATCCAGTGCCCATGGCTGCTCCAAGCCAGGTGAATGCAGGGTAATACATCCAAGGGCACCAGGAGATGCCCTGAGTCCACAGAAATGATTTCTCCTCCAAAGATAATGCAACCTGCAACACCTAACAGCTGCTACTGCTCAGCAGAGGGATTGGCGGCGATATAGTCTGTCCACTGAGGGTCTCATGTAATTCCCCTTCAGCATCCAAAATTGCAGGTGTAGTCCCCTGATTGCATTCAAGGGTCTGACTCTGACAAGACTCACCCATGCACACCGGGTTTACGTGCACTGTTTGTAGGGCCGGGGTGTAGGAGCCTTCCCACTGATTATTTCAGCAAGAAATGGAATGCCTCCATTTTCACCCTTAAGAAAAGACTTCAGTGCGCTCTGCGCGGGGCTGTCCTTGAACAGACTGTTGTCCAGGGGCTGCAGCTGGTGCAGAATGCGGCAGCCTGCCCTTTGATGGAAGCAGTCTGAGCCTCGCGTATCTAAAGGAGTCAGACCTCTTCCTCTCTTGCGTCCCTCCACAGCCTCCCATACTTCCAGGACACACAGACAGGCATTTCTCACTGACTGCTCCATGGCTCTGGACACACATGCTGTCACGGAGGAACACAGGGTCACACACATGTGATACTGGCCTACATGTAGACTACAAGTCTAATAAATATGTAAAGCAAAAGGTTCCACGTGTATGTAATGTTACAATTAAGAACTGTAAAACTCAAATCAAGACTGTGACACTTGACCAAGCTCCAGGAAATGGAAAGACAGTTTGTGGATTTGCCCCAGACGGATGGCCAGAGACATTTAATATGCTAATGCAGGTAGCCATTGCCTACGTGCAAGAGACACAGAAAGCTGATAAAGAGAACAAAAGGAATATGAGGAGTTTCCTCCTGGGCATATAAGGAGTTGTACCCCAGAGGGGACAGGGACTATCAGGAACTCATTCAACATCTTGCTGCCAGGAGGGCTGAGCCAAACCATGGACTGAGAGGCATGTTTTTGCTTTCTACCAACTAAGAGACCAGTGACCAGTCATTCTACTTCTATGACTGAGGAACCAGAATCTTACATTGTAGGGTAAGATGCTTATTTAGGAATTCAACCAGTATAGGTTAGGAATGCGTTATATTTACCTTTGATTTCTAGTAACCACTCTGTATCAACAATCTTGCTTGTGTAAATCAATAAACTGACTTTTTATCTTTATGAAGAAGTTTCTGTGTCTAACACTGGAACCCAAGTGAGCAACAAGAGTTCTCAAGCTCTTGCGAACCCAGAGAGTAAAGAGTCTGTAAACGGGAAGGATCGGGCCCTTGTGTGACAAAGGGGTTGTCCCTGCAGCAGGCTTGAATCGGCCAGAGAGAAAAACTGATTCAAGTGGACTGTACGCGAGGGAAACTGAGTCACTTAAACCTGGTAAAGTGGGGGTGCGGACCTCCAACCCGTGACACACACACACACACACACACACTTGGAGGTTGTTATTTTTATCATGTTATTAACTGCCCTGAGCCTTTGGAGATAGGGCAGGATGCATGTTTAAATAAATAAATAAAACAAGATGCCAGCAGAGTGTTCTGAGTGTAGAGATCTGCAGCCATGAAGAGGGGAAGATTTGCCTTCATACTTTTTATCGGAGGGGAAAATAATAGACTGTTGCCAGTGCTTGTCCTGGGGCCACATTTTACACAGTTTTCATTCGCTAAGTGACATTTCAGAAAATAATAAACCACAGGACTTTGGGATCTGAAGCTGAAAACAACCAGGGCCAAGGTTTCAAACAGAGGCTAGTGATTTTGGAATCTCCAATTTGGACCAAAAAGAGGGAGACATTTTAAAGAGCCCCATTCTCCAGAGGTTGTGGTACGAAGTCGACCTGTGCACCTTCTAATAATCCCAGCCCCCGGGGAATATCTCACACTGGTAGGCTTCTAATACTTGACAGGGGCTACAAATCAGTCACTTTACAAATGCTTCACCAAAATTGCCAGACGCCACGAAATAATAGGAAGCCCTTAGTCAGACCCAAAATAATAGGGGATGCTGAGACACTGAGCTGTAGGCGATCTTTTCTAAAACTTTTATAGCTGCCATTTTAGGACACCCTGGTATTAATCAGCCCATCCCCTATTAATGCAATGATGTCGGTTACATTAGGAACATGGTGGAGAAATGTCTTCCGTTCAGGGTACCGCTGATGCCTGATGATATAACCACTTGATACTGAAGTCTGTTTCCTTTTAGCAAAGAAACCCTAAACTACACAGGAAACCATAAACATAATTTAGTCCGCTCCCAGATTTGCATCGCTTTTCATACCTGACAGCCTAATAAAATCTCACTTGCTTCCCAGCAGTTGCAGTTCTTGAGGGCAGTTTAATAATTACAGTTGGTGCAACAAACCCAGAGAAGTAAGATGATTTTACAAATGCACCTGATCTGGCTCCTCTGTACCATGTTGACCGGTGGGTAGCGCAGCTCTCTTGTTCTCCAAACTCAGAGGAAGCTGTTTCAGAAGAGATTAACTAAAGGGCTGTTTTCTCTCCCTCTCTCTCTCTCTCTCTCTAGAATCCAGTGGACAGATTGTTGTAACTCAGACGCCCGAGTCTCTAGCAATTCTTCCAGGGGAGACGGTCACCATCCAGTGCAAGGCATCCAGCTCTGTTAGCAATGAAATGAACCTATATCTGCTTCGACCTGGAGAGACTCCAAAACTCATGCTTTATCACGTTACCAATCGCTTCACTGAGGTGCCGGATAGATTTAGTGGCAGATACAGCGGCACCGACTTCACCTTCACCGTCAGCGGGACGCAGGCTGAAGATGCAGGAGATTATTACTGTGGCCATGATTACGATGTCCCTCTCACAGTGATACAGTCCCATACAAAAACTTCTTCCGCCTTGCAGCAAAATGAGTGTGAAGCAGAAGGAAGCAGCTGGGGCAGCTTGTGACTCGGTCTAGTTACAAAGTTTAACTGAAAATTATCTCTGAGACTTAGGAAGGCTGTCAGACTCCCAGCTCTCTGAGCAGGGACTGTGACATACACACTGGCGAGTTACTGTTTAAAACAAGATTTATTTGATTTATTTAGATTTTTGTACCCCACCCTATTCCCTTAGACTCAGGGTGATTTATAATTCTTTAACTTATTCACTGTAACATTAATAACTAATTAACTCAACAATTCATCCTCACAACAACCCTGTGAGGTAGGTTAGACTGAGAGAACTGTGACTGGCCCAAGGTCACCCAGTGAATTCATGGCTAAGGCAAGACTTGAACCAGGGTCTCCCATTATCTCCCGGTCCAAGTACTGCACTCGTAACCACTACATCACACTCTTCCCTGGGAGCAAAAATATTATGCCCTGAAATTTCAAAGCTCTTTTTGAAAAAACAGTTCTACCTCATTCTGCCACCCCCTACTTATAACAAACCCTTACAAACCATGATATTTTGTCCCATTCCTGGAAGGCGCATCCCATGGGGAGCTCAAGAGAGAATCCAAATAGAGAGGAACCAATTGTTCAATTGGGTTTGGAGTGTAAACAACTGCCTCTGGAATGGTGACCCTTCTGCTGTCTGTCCTGCTCCAAAGTGCCCACTGCTACCTGCTTAGGAAGGGTATGTGAATGGTGCAGAGTGGCCAGGACAGAATTCTCCACTATTAAAGACAATGGGAGTTTTGCCGTAGACTTTAATGGCAGAGGACTGCACCCTGTGTCTCTAATGCCGCATGTGCTTTTCCTGGCTGAGTGAGCAGCTGATCTTTTAGCTGAGGTTTCTGCTCCAAGCGCGGACCTAAAAGGCCAAACTTGAAACAGAAAAGCTTCATGTTTATACCAAAGACTTAATTTCCACCTCCCCCTTCTCCAGAACTGTCACAGGACTTTTTATAGACTCCTAAAAGCTATTGATTCTCTGCCCCTGTAGCATGTCTGCACCTAGAGTAGAGATGAGGGCTGAAATGAAATTTCGCCAAAATAGGAAATCTCGTTGAAATACTGTCTCAGTCGAATCAAGAACCTCTCGGTACTCTGTCATGGGATTGGGGGCTCAGTACCGCACTTTAGGTTGTTGTGACTCAGTTTCCCTGACTTGCAGCTCTCACTGGATCAGCTCTCTCTCTAGAACTGATTGAGCCTGCAAGAGGAAACCTTCTTGTCACGGTAAAACAGTACCCTCGGGAATGCGGTAAGCGGTAAATGAATGATACATGGTATGTAGTAAATGGTAAACGGAAAGTTGGTAAATCGGGTGGTTATCTTACGGTATTGTGAGAATCGATAAATTGGCAACGGTATCGGGGAAACCAGCAGGAACTCAGTCTCGGTTCCCGATAGGGCAAGATTTCTCATGAGCATTTTCAGACCTCAACAAAAAGAAGAAATAGTTCCATCCAGCCAAGGCCACTAGGGGACGCTGTGGCATTAATTTTGGAGCAAGTGTCATCCCCGAAGCCCTCGGCAGTGCGGTTTGGGTTGAGAACTTTGAGAGACGCATTGCTTTTGGTGCCCTTTGCGTCCACATCTGCTCCAGGCTTGGTGCACACGGTGCAAATACACCAGGGGCATTAGGAGATACCCTGACTCCGGGGGATGGATGGATTTCTCCTCTAAAAATAATAGGACCTGCAAGACCCTAACATCTGGATGGCAATGATATTATCTCTCTACCGAGGCTCCCTTTACTTTCCAGATCTCCATTGCGCCCCCTGGAGGTACAGTTCCCTTACTGCACACTAGGGACTTGACTGAAAATACTTACACAAACAATTGTCATTTGCTTTCGTCCATTTTCATTTTAAAAAATTCAATCAATCACTGTGCCTATACAGACCGGCTGCCCTTTTCCAAAATGGGTGACACGGCTGGCACCATTTTGGAAAAAGGCGAAGATGCGCAGAATGGCCACCGGACCATTCTTCCCATGTACGCCCTTTTCCAAAATGGTGCTGGGAAAATGGCTGCCATTTTGAAAAAGGTCAGTCGGTCTGCGCATGCACGGTGGCCATTTAGTGCACGCATGGATTGAATGCCCTTTTCCAAAATGGTGGTGACACAGCGGCCGCCATTTTAGAAAAGGATGCACGTGCATAGAATGGTCTGGTGACCCTTTGTGATGCGGGGTTAATTTTATTATTTATTTATTATTTATTTAATATTTTAATAGACTAGGAGGGAAAAGAAAACAAACAGGTTGTTTTTTTTTTACGAAAACCCCTTGAAAATTAAGGGGGTTTTTTGTAAACAAAAAAACCAAATAAATTGGTTGCCTTCTGCTCATTCATTGTCTCCATGGAGTCTCGACAGAAAAAGTAAGGCCACCTCCTTCCAAGCAAAAGCAATGTATTATTATTTCAGCTGTTTGCAGTCATTTCGCTAAGGCCATGTTCCCATGAAGAGTGGAAAACTGAAGTAAGTACTGCCGTGTACAGTAACGGGACTCCACTTGGGTAGTGTTCACACAGTAGCCCTAACCCAACGTCGTTATGCCTCCATCGTCCACTAGGGGTCATGGAACAGCAGAGCGATATTTGACGTGATACAGTTAGTTTGAGGCAACGAGAAAAGGGGAACACGTACTCCTCATATATCAGGAGGACACAGGTCTCTTCCTTGTCCTCCTTAACTTCGGAGGAGCGCTCTGTTTGTGTGAATGCTCCAGGAGTAAGAGCAAAGGAAAGCTCAATTACCTTGAAGTATCTGTCGGACGGAAGGTGACCTAATTTAAGAACATCACTTCAAATAAAAAGAGGAAGTCATAAATGGTGTGAACCACAATGTTTTGTCCCATTTATTGAAGCAACCTCAGGCAGGAATGCGGAGACTGAGAGAGAGAAGCCACAGAGAGAAAACCCTTTTGTTTGATGTGGTTTGCAGTGTAAAAAACAATCAGATCTGCCCCGTATTTTATCTGACAAGGGGAGGGGGGGGAGGAGAAGGAGGAAGTTTCTCAGCACCTTCCGATGATCCAGCTCCCCTCTCCCTGCAGAGAATGCTGACTGTGCAGACGCTGGGTGCTTTTAGATGGGCAGCAACCCTGCCTCGGCTCTGCCTGGCACCTAGGTGTCGTGTCCGTTTAAAGGCGGGCCTCCGGATGTGCAGGCGGAGCAGAGGCGTTGCGGCGCTCCGGGAACATCCTGGAGCACTGCCAGCAGAGTGGGCCGCCGCCCAAACCAACTGGAGGTAGAGTTGCGGCCCGTCTACTTGCGGGTGGCCGCTGCAGCGCCGCCCTCTGCCGAGGGTTGTCCCGGGCAATGCCATAGAGTTGCAAGCGGCAGCGTAGAACGTCAGGCGATCCGCCCACAGCTCTATGGTCTGGGGGAGGAAGGCGCCGCATGGGCAGACCCTGGGACACGGCATCTGCAGGGTCCATGTAAACCCGGTACCGGTAGGGCTACTACACACAGGAGATGTGGTGCTGGGCATGTGGGGCTCAGAGCTGGGCCGGGAGTGGCCATCCCTTGGTTTGTCTAAAACACCCACTGAGCTGGACCTCAAATCTGTTTATCAACTTTTATGGCTTTCTCTGGACACCCAGTTATTCAGCAAGCTGCTCTGCGTGGACAGAGTGGTTCCTGTTTAAATTGGACGCAGTGCATCCAGCTCCTATAAGGTTCCTGCTGCTGCTGCTGCAATTGGCTGGCATCTGCTTCCTTTTAACATCGTAACGGTACCCACCCACCCCAGGAACCCAAAGGCCTAGCTAGGGCCAGTTCCAGATTTGCATCGCTTTCCATACCTGACAGCTCATAAAGTCTCACTTGCTTCCTTGTATTTGCCATCGGAGCCTGCACTTTAGCAAGTGTAAGTGCAGCAAACCGGAGACGCAAGATGGTTTTACAAATGCCTCTGATCTGGCTTCTCCTCTGTATCATGTTGGCAGGTGGGTAGCTCAGATCTCCTGTTCTCTGAGCTCGGAGGAAGCTGTTCAGGAACAGACTGACTGACAGGCTGTTTCTTTCTCTTTCTCTAGGATCCAGCGGGCAGACAATTGTTATAACCCAGACACCTGAATCTCTAACGGTGCTTCCAGGGGAGACGGTCACCATCCAGTGCAAGGCATCACGCTCGATGAGTGATGACATGCAGCTGTATGTGTTTACATCGGGACAAAAACCCAGGCTTCTCATTTATAATGCTAGCAGCCGTTTCACTGGGGTCCCAGAGCGGTTCAGTGGCAGATACAGCGGCACCGACTTCACATTCACCATCAGCGGGGTGCAGGCTGAGGACACAGGAGACTATTACTGTGGACAAGACAGCAGCTTCCCTCTCACAGTGATACAGCCCCGTACAAAAACCTCTCCAGCCTCGCAGCAAACAGAGTGTGAAGCAGAAGGAAGCAGCTGGGGCAGTTTGTGACTCTGCGCAGCTACAAAGTTTAACTGAAAATCGTCTCTGGGACTTAGCACGGCTGTCAGACTCTCCTAGGTTTCATTCATTCATTTTAATGTATCTCAGTCTAACACTCTTTCTCTGGGGCTCAGCTGGGGAGGCAGAAGCTCTCAGAGCAGGGGCCGTGATGTACACACTGGGGTTGGGGGCGGGGGTGTTACTATTTAAGACAAGATTTATTTTATTTATTTAGATTTCTGTACCCCACTTAGGCTCATGGTGGCTTATCATTCTTTAACTTATTAACTGTAACATTAACAACTAATTAACTCAACTCTTAATCCTCACAGCAACCCTGTGAGGTAGGTTAGGCTGAGAGATCTGTGACTGGCCCAAGGTCACCCAGCAAGTTTATGGCTAATGTGAGACGTGAATCGGGGGTCTCCCCCTCCCTTCCTGTCTAAGCACCCTTAACCATGACATCACAGTCTCCCCTGGGAGAGAAAATATTATGCCCTGAAATTTCAAAAGTTTTTGAAAATACTGTTCAGGCTCACTCTGCCAAACCCTGCATATAACAAACCCTTACAAACCACAATATTTTGTCCCATTCCCAGAAGGAGCGTCCCATGGGAATCTCACAAGACAGAGAATCCAAACAGAGAGGAACCAATTGTTCAATTGGGTTTGGAGTGTAAACAACCACGGGTATTTTCAGACGTTGCGTTACCACACTCAACCACGGTGAATCCCCCATGGTGGTGGATGGTCCCTAAACGCCTGGTTGCTCGCCGCCAGATGTTCACCACGGTGAACCACCAGCGGTGAGCAAAATAACCACGCTTTCGAGGATGGTCCGGGCAACATCCTCGAAAGCATGGTTAATTGAACCATGGTCTGGAATTGGTGGATGGTAACGTCTATTACCGCCGCCGATTCCAGGCCGTGGCCCAGACCCCGGGTCGGATTGGCCGCTGCGCCCGCCTGTCTCCAGGTGGGCGGGCAGCTGGGGGAGCGTGGGGGGGCGGGGCTGTTCAACCGTACATTGCGCTGTGCAGCCCTGCCCCCCCCCCCCCAGATTCCCTGCCAGAATCAGCCGTCACGTCTTCTGGACATGATGTTTTGATTCCAGCAGGGAAGCAAAAGGTGATTCCGTGACGGGGCCTATAGGTGCCCCATCACATCTGAAATCACCTCACTTCTGGAATGGTGACCCTTCTGCTGCCTGTCCTGCTCCAAAGTGTCCATGCCCTAATGTCCCAAACCTGAAACCAGAGGCGTCTTTAGACATCACAAAGATCGGGTTTCTACCCCCCTAAGCACTTGTTTGGCCATTGTGTGTAAGCACCATAACAATCCCAACACCAATTTGACCCCCCCGTTGAACACGCGATGTGAACACCATTGCATCACAAGGACAATTTGCGTGTTCCGGTTGAACACGTGGCCAACGTTGTGTCTCACGATATCGCATGGCATGTTATCAGGTATAACACGGGGAACGAGGCGGCGGCGCTTGGGTGCTGAGATCGGGGGGGCGGCAAAACACCGATTTTCCCCAAGACGGGCTGTGTGTCTAAGCAGCGCCCCATGGTGAACACAGGGCCAAACCGGTGTTCATATCAAGGTCAAAACATTCAGACACCTGTTGATGTTATGTCTAAAGACACCCAAGACCTCCATGTTTATACCAAAGACTCTGTTTCCACCTCTCCCTTCTCCAGAACCATCGGGAGTTTTTATGGACTCCTAAAAGGCATTGCTTCTCTGTCCCTGTAGCATGTCCACACCTAGAGTAGAGACCTCAACTAGAAGAAGAAATAGTCCCATCTAGCAAGGGCCACTAGGGGGCGATGTTACATTAATATTGGTGCCAACATTCTCATTCCAAAGCACTATACAGAGAGGCTTGCTGGGCGGAGAGCTTTGTGCAGCCCTGCAACCTGTATTTCTTATAAGTGTCCTCTAAAATGTGCATATCTGGCCACTCTACCTCTCGTGGCATGAGCCCCCCATTAATGCACTGCCCATCCAGTCCATGCAGGGGGCACTCTGGATTTTTCCGTAGTGCTCTGTGCAAGGACCGGGTGGGTGGGTGGGTCACGGGACCACGCACCCGCACGCGCCGGCTTCAGACAAGACCTCCCCCTGGTGAGTATCCGTGCATCAGGGTGTCTCATTTCAAAAACGCCTTTGAGAGAAACGCTTCCCTTGGTGACCTTGGTATCCGCATCTGCTCCAGGCCTGCGGGCATGTAGTGCAAATACCCCCAGGGGCACTAGGAGGCACCCTGACTCCAAGGAGTGGATGGATTGCTCCTCCAAAGATAACAGGGCCTGCAGGACCCCAATATCTGCTGCCGCTCCGCTCGGCACGGTCTGTTTTCACCCCCGGTGATTTTAGCGGAGATTACAATAAGCCCATTATCCCCCCACCCCCCATCCCCAGGATGCCGGTAGGATGTCCGGCGTGCAGAGAGCTGCAGGCCCAGGTGGTGAAGGGAGCAAGCTTTGGCGTCAGGATATTAGGCAGGGAGTGAAAATAACAAACAGAGCTGCCCGTGTTTGTCACGGGAACACATTTTACGCAAATCACAGTATCTGAAGAGAAGCCATGGGAATTTGTTTTTTGGTTTTTTTTACATGAATAGGGAGAGGAGTTGGAAAAGTAACTAGTGATGTTGTGGCCTCAGTTTTGGAGTGAACAACAGAGACATTTTAAAGGGCCGAGGGGATAATAGGGGGCAGGTGGTTGTTCATCGCTTCCTGGCCTTTCTGGTCCCTGAAAATGTCTCAGGCTGGACCCCCAATACCTGAGGCTCACAAATCACTGGTCACTTTAAACACCCTTCACCCCACACAGTGAGACATGGGGAACCGTATTCAGAACAAGTGAAAAAAAAATAGACAATGCTGATTGCTGAGTCGCAGGGATGTGGTTTTTCCTTCATCTACTTTTACAGCCTTTGTAGGACACCTGCTGTGAACGAGCCCATCTCCTCTGGGCCGAACGATTCCTGCGTAACTGGGAACATGTGCACAGGGCTCCGGGGAAGGTTACTGCGGGTACCTGATGCTGCTGCGGTCGACAGTCACCAGTCCACCAAGGATGCTATTTGCATAATTTAGGCCAGCCCCAGATTTGCATAACTTTCCATCCCTGACCGTTCATAAGGGCCTCACTTTCTACCCCGCGTTTGCAATCCTTGTCTGTGGATTAATAATAATAATTACTGTCATCGGTGTGGCAAACAGAGAAGCAGGATGATTCCACGCATGCCTCTGATCTGGCTTGTCTGTTCCATCTTGGCAGGTGGGTAGCGCAGAACTCCTGTTCTCTGAGCTCAGAGAAAGCCCAAAGAAATTGACTCAAGAGCTGCTTTTTCTCTCTTTCTCTATGATCCAGCGGGCAGACGATTCTTATAACCCAGACGCCCGAGTCGCTAACGGTTCTTCCGGGGGAGACGGTCACCATCCAGTGCAAGCCGTCGCGCTCGATGAGTGATGACATGAACCTGTTTGTGCTTAAATCAGGACACAGTCCCAGACTTCTCATTCATGATGCTAACCTCCATTTCACTGGTGTCCCAGATCAGTTCAGTGGCAGATACAGCGGCACCGACTTCACATTCACCATCAGCGGGGTGCAGGCTGAAGACGCAGGAGACTATTACTGTGGACAAGACAACAGCTTCCCTCTCACAGTGATACATCCCCATACAAAAACCTCTCCAGCCTCGTAGCAAACAGAGTGTGAAGCAGAAGGAAGCAGCTGGGACAGACTGCGACTCTGTTGAGATGGAAACTTTTAACTGAGAATTATCTCTGTGACTTAGCAAGGACTTTGGAACTCTCCTAGGTTTCCGTTCATTTGTATATGGGCGTGTTGGGGTAACGCCCTTTCTCAGAGAGGAGTAAGATCATGGGAACAAAACGATTGCCTCCTGAAATGTCCACAATCTCTCTTTTTCATTTCTTTTTTTTTTTTTGCCACCCAGATAGAGACACCCGGTCTCCCCCTTTTTTTCCTTGGGTTCATAGTCACTTGAAATAAAGAGCAGATTCTCTCTTGGAAGCACATCCCGGAGGCCTGAATCTGTGTCAGGAGCCAGGACTAGACCAGCCCCCTTGCTCCCCAGTGCCACCATTGAGGCCATTGTGCTGGTCTCATTAGGCTCTGCTCCAGCATCCCTTCAACCTAACAGGGGCTCCTCGCCCAACAGGCCCTGTTTGGCTACTGACCTGCCTGGCGCTAGTAAAAGTCATTTGACAGGAAGAGGAAACCGGGCAGAGCAATGCCTAGACTCGGTGTCTGTGTGCTTCAGCCTCTGGGCGTCCCTCATTCCCATTTCTCTTCCTGCTTGTCTTGGACTGATCTTCTCTTACTGGTGCTGGGGGTTGAGACCTTCCAGCATTTGTATGTCTCATGGCAAGCTCACATTGCCAATTTGTCACTGCTTTTTGTTCTCTGCTCTGATTGCTCTTTCTCCTTCCCTGTGCTATCGCTCTTCTTTCCTTGCTGCCTCAGTTGTTCAAGCTTGTATTGTGTTTGGGTGGCTTCATTCTCTCTCTCTTTCCCAGTACCAGACCTTGATCTTCAGAACCTTGGAACTCAAAAATTCGGACCCAGTTACCATGATCCTTGGTGAATTCCCCCCCAAAAAACCTGAGTACCGAGTTTCAGTTCTAGCTTGTGGCTCCTGTTGCTTGAGTTATATTCTTGCCAGTTTTAATTGTATTGGCAGTTCAGCCTTTGGGCTACCTTTGCTCCTTCAGTAGTAGGGATGTGCGAACAGAACGGGGTTTGGATTTTCGGCTGTTCAGTCCGAAAACCAAGTTCTGGTTCGGTCGTTCGGTTCAGCGGCGTTCAGTTCCCCCAAACGTTCGGCAGACTTCAGACCTGCTGAGGGGTTTGGGTTGCTCTGGGGACCCCCAGGGCGGCCCGGGGTGGCATGGCAGGCTGTTGGGGACCCAGCAGCAGCAGCAGCAGCAGCAGCAGCAGCAGCAGAGTCCGGGAAGGCTTGGTGCTTGGCACCCCGGCTTGCCTGGGCAGGCAGGCTTGGCGCTTGGCCCGTGGGTGTGCCCGTGACACCAGGGCTGGCCGTCTGAGACCCACCGGCAGCAGCAGCATCAGAGGCCAGGAAGGCTTGGGGCTCGGTGGCTGGCCTGGCACTTCTCCTTGGCCGGGCATTGCAGGCTGCCAGGCATCGGTGGAGCAGCGGCAGACATTGGATTGCCCGGTAGCAGAATTCATGGCAGCAGCGGCGGCAGCAGCAGTCACAGACACCTTGAGGAAAAGCAACTGCTCCACCAACTTGGCCCCCAGTTTCAGGAGGTGCGGCGGGCAAATGTCTCCCACCCACTCGCTGGGGACACTCATTGGTGGGCAGGACAACAGACCCGTGGCCACTTTCGACAGGGCCAGCGTCACATGTCCCTCCGAGAGCGGTGTCGTGTCGCCACCATTTTCTTCCCCTGCTAGAGTGGCAGCTTCTCAAAGTGGATGGACAGCCCTCCCTGCCTCCACTTCATCAATATTTGAGTGGATGTGTGGCCAATATGAAATTTGATCTACAATATGATTTATGTACCATCCATTTTTTAGAGATTAGTCTGGTTTACAGATCAGGCAAAATGTCCACCTCCACATTCAAAAAGGGCACTGATGTGAATTCCTTGCTCCATTACACCAGCAATCATCCCAGACATCCTAAGAGCAACTGACCTTACAGTCAGCTCATAAGAATTAGAAGGAACTGCAATAGTGACAGCATGTTCATACAGCAAGCTAATAAACACATGGATGATTTAGGAAAGAGCGGATATCCAGACAGGATTCTTAAAAAGAGTTTTTTCGGGACATTGGGACAATCTAGGGAATCCTTACGGAGAAACAACTATGTGATAGGTTAGTGTGCCCTTTAACGTTCAGTTTGGGTTCTGGGGAGATAAAAAAAAAAAGCCATCTTAAAGCATTGGTACCTTGTGGAATGTATACCAGGATGCAATAAAAAACCTATCTTTGCATTCAAGAAAACAAAATCCATGAGAGAGATGCTGGAACATGCCAATGTGAGTTTGGGGAAATCAGGTGCCAGTGTTTTACCCCACACCTTTGGGTCACTTCAAATGTGGAGGCTGTGGGGTCTGTAAACACAGTATATCCATGAAGGAGTTTGTACATCCAGTCACAGGAGGAAAATTTCCACTTAAACACTTTCCCTCGTGTTTCACTAAATCTGTTATTTATTATCTTATGCCCCTGCAATTTGATATATGTGGGCTATACATCCAGAATGTTAAAAACAAGGATTTTGGAACACTCTGGCAATATTAGATGGAAGGTTACGAAGCTCACTTTGCACATATGCACCACATATGCACCACGAGGTGGCGGATTTAAAGTTTACACGCATTGAGGCAGTCCCTTGCGGTGGTAATAATTTTAAATTGCTGCAGGAAAGGGAGAGCTATTGGATTTTAAGATTAGGCACGTTGATTCCATATGGGCTTGAGCATAATCAATGGGCAGTGTTTCGTAACATTTACGTATATTTTGTCATCTAGCCATGATATTTTTGTTTTTTTGGGATTTGTAATTGGTTTATGTATAACTGTAATAGTGGATTCTTACAATGCAAATGGGAACCCGTGTATTTTGTAAAAAAAAAAGTTTTGGTCTGTGTTTATGGATGCGCCATGCACCGATTACAGTAAGAACTGATTCTCTGTGGACGAGGAGTTGTTGTACAACACAAGAGAATCTTGGAAACAAGCCTCATGAGGAAGTGGTGAAACAAAGAGGACTTTAAAACTATATGTATGGAGATACCTTCTGCAGATGAAGCCACACCACATTTCATGTACAGTGTATTTTAGCATGTTTAGAATTGTTTCTTCAGGCGGGTGTTGTGATTGGGGAGTGAGCTGAGAAAATGCTAAACACAGTGGAGGAACTTGCAGCGGTGGCAGCCCACAGGTGATGAACATTACAGCATGAGGAGCGGATTATCTAAGGCTCCCAGAGGAGCGCAGGAGAGACATACAGGAGCCTTGTTTGTCAGGGGACACGGGAAGCTATATTAAGCAGCAGTATCATGAACATACAGGCGTGAGGCACGTTGAGACCGGTGAGCCGGGGCTTGTTATAAAAGATCTATGGTGGATTTATTTACTTTATGGGTGTCTATTAGACAAGAGAATTGTTCCTTGAGTTTTAAGACATGAGCATGTTTAGGAGTTGGTACATGGAGCATTTCTGCTCTAGATTTAAGCTTTGCTCCTCAATATGGAGCAGAAGCTTCAGTTTTTCTGATTATTTGTAGGGTGCCAGTGGGGTTTTCTGACAAATAAGGAGTGGCTATGGGATATAGAGACTGCAGTGACCAGTGGTGGTAATTTTCCCAGTATAGTTTCCCCAGTGGTGCCCTGGCAATTATATTGGATCTTGACCTTTGTTATAGATAGATTGGGCTGTGATAATTACAGTCAATGGTATATCATTGCAAATCTTTGTTCAGAGAGGTCTGGAAGGAATTCCCTCAGTTCAGATCAGGTGGACTGGGGCGCACAATAATTCTCCTGTGAGTATGTCAGCTTTGAGAGTCTCCGATATGTGCATGTATATATTTTGACATGTTTCATATAGGAAGATCACTAATTTCACATGTATTTTACGTAGGAACCATTCGTTGGCTCCGTATTTTGGGGTGGTTCAATATTTAAGAGAAGTGCTGGCAAAAGAGTTGTTGAGATTCAACTCAGCGTTTTACAAGGTAAATATTGCCTCGTAGTTGAGATTATATTGATATCAGCAAGTTGAGCGTATCCCTTATTCAAATCCCCAATTCTCAAATTCTCTTCCCAGTTGTGAACATCCGCATGCTGATCCACTGAGGATGGGGGGGTTTGTCCCCCAAAACACGTTTGGACATCTTTTACGTGATTGATTTAGCGCTAAGCGCATTTTCGTATTATCAGCTTATATTTTATAAACACCCTGGGAGGTGACTTTTATAAATAAATTGTGTTTTCCTATTTTGGACAAGTATATATGCATTGTTGGTTTATATTTTATAATGTATGTTGGCATTGTTTGATTATATTGTATGTTTACATAGGTGCTTGCTTGGGCACCTTCTTCTTTTTTATTGAATTCAGTTTATGTATAAACATTTCATATAGTACATATTATTTGTGTGTCATATTTGATTAGACTCTGTCTTTTCTCCCCGTCCTCTTTTTTGTTTGGTGGTTCTGGGCCTGGCACCAGTGGCGGCATCATCGTCACCCTCTCTGAAACATGAACACATAAGCAACTCCAAAATAATATCATGCATTTATGGTGATGCCCTGGTTGGCACGTGTCTCGTGCCTGGCTGCTGGAAGAACCCCCCCACCCTCTCTCTCTGTGGCAGACCCATACCTAAGACACGTGCAAGTCCTGTCCTCCTTTGGATGCTAGGGATGGCAAATTAGAGACCCTGGCTGGCACATGTATATGGAGCAATAAACAAAAATAGATTTTACAAACCTGGCAGCAGTTGCACCTCTTCCTCCTCTGGCGAGAAGCTGACCTCCATCACCTCAGAAGATCCAGGCTGGGCCTCTTCCTCCTCCACCTCCACCGGGTTAGCTATAAATAAATTAAATAAACAAACACCTCCACCTTCACCTTCCTCAGTTTTCTTTTTTTGTCCTCCATCCCAGCTCAACCAAACCTCAACTAAACCAAACCAAACACACAGCCAAACACACGCACACAAGCTCCACATGCCGTCGAAATACCGTTTCCGGCACGATCACGGGACCAAACAATATTGATACCGATACCAAAAATAAAATCTTTGAAATCAGTATTAGTATTGGTCATGGCACAGTCTTTGCCAGCCTATCTGAGCTTTGAGCTTTGCAACCTGGCAGGGCACTCAGTCTGCCTGCCTTCTGCACATGTCTGCCCACCCTCTGGGCAAAGCTGAAGACCTGCCCCAGCCTGCCTGCCTCTCATGCCAAGGTGGCTGCGGTGCCTGCCCTTGCAACCCTGGGTGAAGTGCCGCGCTGGCCTGGTAATCCCACTACTGCTGTCTGCTGGTCCATGGGTGCTCTTCCCTGGCAAATCCTACCATCGTGGCTCCTGCCATCCATGGGTGCTACACACAGGCAAATCCTGCTGCTGCTGCCAACGCCGCCTCTGCTTTGTCTGTGCCGTGGGTTCTGTTACTGGGCAATCCAATGGTGGCTGCTGCTGCTGCCGGCCAATGCTGCCTCTACTGTAAATCCAACTACCATGCTGACTTTCTCCACTTCTAATTCTGTCTCTCATCAGTCAGTTCTGCTATCTCCCTCCATGGCTAGATAGCAGCACTATGCTTTCTGTGTTGAGTCCTCTTCTCGGGACCCTTGCCGCCTCTTTTCCACCTTTGACTGCCTTCTCAAACCCCCCTGTTGTCCTCCTCCTGCTTCTCTCCCTGCTCAGGATCTTGCTCTCTTTTTCACCTCTAAGATCTGCCTGGAAATCGCTTCCAAGTCCTCTCCCCCTACTACTCCTCGCTCTCACTCCTCCTCTTTTTTAGGAAGAAGTCAGCCACTATATTTGGCAGCAAATAGAGTGCCCTAAGCACTCTGCCTTGATTTCCTGTGCACCAGTAAAGACGAGAATCCAAAACCATGAAAATCAAAGCCAAACCCTAACTATTCAGTCATGAGAAAGGACCCACATTATGAACTCACCAATCAACTGTTTAAGTAATGTCACATGTCAATCTGCTGCTCTATTCAGTCATGAGAAAAAGCCTGATTTATGAATCAGCAATCAACTATTTAACTAATGGCAAATATCAACGTGCGTCTCTGGTAGTCAAGTATAGTCGATAGTTGTCTGTGCTTCAGCAAGTTGTCTAATCAAGTCTCAGACTAGCATTGTGGTGAAGGTGCTACCCTGGAATTCAGAAACTCCAGGTTCAATTCCAGACTTCCCCCATGAAGGCCCTTTGAGCCTTAAAATGGCTGCTTAGTAGGGGTGGGACCCCGGGCCCATTACCGGCTACCGGATTTACCGGTTACCGGTTTCACAAAAACCGGATTCCCGGATTAAATCCGGTATACCGGTGCCGGATTTATTGCATTGGTTTCAATGGGG
>QEPC01005526.1:1535135-1566077 GCA_003113815.1 Sphenodon punctatus
CACCAAGGCTTAAATACTTCCTGTGGCCAACCAGGAAGCTGGGAGGCAGGGCTAAGGCAACTGGCTACAGCTGGGAGGGGGCATGACACACAGGGAGCAAGCACACAAGGGGGACAGAAGGGGGAAAACCCAACACCCTCACCAGTCCACCAGGTGGCGCAGGGTGCTGGAGAGGCTGTCCAGCACCCCAAGGGCCATGGGTTCAAGACCCAGCCGTAACAACCTGTCACAGCCTGATTGTCTCAGTGCAGTATTTAGGGCTGCTGAGGGCTGTGGCAGATGTGGAGTTTCTTGTCATCCCTCCTTGATATTTGCTCAGCCCCTGGCTCTTGTTTTGCCTCTCTTCCTTGTGTACTGTTTACATGCCTGTGGTGTTAGAGTTTTATGTGGATGAGTCTTCTGTGTGCTGTTAACCTCCTTGTGTTCCTTGTGTGTGTAGCACTTCCCTCCCTTGCTGTTGTGTGTAACTCTTGTTCTCTTTATGGGTCTGTGCTGTGTGTACTCTCTTTGGCCGTTTTCAGACGAGCGCGGCGGCGCCCGCACTTGTTTCTTTAAAAAGCCGGCAGCCCGTTCTACACGAGACGCTGCCGCCAAATACGCGCATGCGCGGCCGACGCGCATCCATTTCCGGGCGCGAACTGACCGGGTCGGCGATCGAGGCTGGTCATACGCGGCTGGAAATGGATGCGCGTCGGCCGCGCATGCGTGTATTCGGCGGAAGCGTCTCGTATGGAACAGGCTGCCGGCTTTTTTGAAAACAAGCGCGGGCGCCGCCGCGCTCGTCTGAAAACGGCCTTTGTCTCTTGCTTGCACTCTGTCATGTTTCCATGTTACATGCTCTCCCTCATGTTCTGAGTCCCTCATAGTCTACCTGGTTCCCTATTGACCTATCCTCCAATCATCTGTGTTTGTTCTGTGTTTCTTCCTTGTTCCACCTTTATAACCCTATTGCTCCCCCAGCTTGGGCCTCCTCGTTCCCTGGTGTTCCCCCAGCCTTGATTCCCCTAGTGCTCCCTGACTCTGGTTCCCCATTGCTCCCCCATTATCCTCCTAGTTCCCTGTTCCCCCAGCCTTGATTCCCTTAGTGCTCCCTGTCTCTGGTTCCCTGTTGCTCCCCCAGTACCCCATTGTCCCCCTAATTCCCTGTTGCTCTTCCAGCCTTGATTCCCCTAGTGTGCCCTTTCCCTGGTTCCCCATTACGCCCCCTCGCCTCTGGCTTCTTGCCCCCTCACCTCTGACTTCTTGCCCCCTGGCCCCTCGCTCCCTGCCTCTGGTTTCCCGTCCCTTGACCTCGATGATGAGCCGTATGCTTTCTTAGACCAGCTTGGCTGGTACTTATGCTGAGCACTCTGTCTCCTTGGTATCGGAGAGCAGCTGAGAGGTCCCCTTGTTACTCTCCTTGTCTCCTCCTTCCTTTCCCGTGCCTACCCCTCCTCCCCTTCCTAGGCTCCAGTCTCCAGAGCCTGACAGCTGTTCCTCCCCTTCCTAAAGCTCTGGTTGCCAGAGCATGACAGTGCCTTGTTTGCTGCAATAAAGCTGCTTTCAGACCAATGTGTGGGGGGAAAAAAAAAAACTGTCATTATTTCTGAAAGATCATATTCTGTAGGGGTGGGACTCTGGGCAAAATTTTGGTTTCAGTTTTATATTGGTTCTGGTTCTCATTGCATCGGTTTTTCTTTCGGTTCTCAATTCTCTCAGTATTGGATTTTTAACATTGTGTTTTCCCCCATTGATTTCCGTGGAGAAAACTTCAATGTTAAAAATCCAGTCAAAAAACCAATGCAAAAGATCTGATACCACTGATACCGAGAAAGAACAGAAATATCGGATGAATTCGATATAGCCATTATCGGGTACTTCTGGTTCTTTCTAAAACCAAAAAAGTCCCATCCCATGTTCTCTGGGATACCAAACCCATCATCCCTCACCTCCTCCGCCCCTACATATAATCTGTAGCTGCAACAGACTAAAGAAAAGCTTGTTTCACTTTTAAAAAAAAAATACTTACGCTAAGAGAGGTGGTTGTTGCAACGGGGGAAGCGAGGGCGTTGTTTTTAGACATGGCAACAAAACACTTAGGAGTGGCTGGAGTGTCTCAGGAAGGGCCTGGCTTGAGACAGGGCCTGGCTTTCTCAGCACAGGGATCAAATCGGGACCCGAACCCTCTTTCCCAACCGTTAAAAACAAAGCTGTGGTAAACTAGTGAGACCAGAGCTTGGAAACTTGGTTTTAAAATGATCAAGTGAATTTGGAAACAGTGAAACAGGAGCAGTGAAAGGGGGAAGCAGCATGAGAGGAAACAAGAGCAGCTGCCTGTGCAGAGCTGTGCTCCCCGGGGACACCGTCGCGTTACCGCTACCGGGAAGGCCTTTTGTAGCCAAATGGTATGAACCATTCTGGCACCAGTCATGAGAGGGCAGAATACACCTACAGATGGAGAACTGGAGGGGTTTTTTCACCCCAAGAACAGACAGAAGTGACGTTGGGTGCAGCCTCGGTGCTATTGAGTTCATAGTGAATAAATGACATTCTTGTGAGGATCAGCTGATCCAGAGCTGGGCCCGCCATTTTGGATAGAAGCAGCAGGGGCAACTTTCTGTTCTTGGAACTTTTTGAAGATTAAAATATCCAAGTCCCTCTATTTATTACAAATCCAGGCAATCACAACTTCTATAGACTTAGAACGGCCAAATTTCCCACATAGGAAAAGGAGGCTGAGTTACAGCTCAAATGTCTGCACTGTGGCCTGCAGACCAAAATAAGTAGATACAATCTCATTAAAACAAGGTTCAGAGGTTGCAGGAGACCAATCCAATGAAACAGCATTGATCCCACAGCCCTGAGGTGCCACACTTTTAGCCTCCCCCCAGTGGTCCTGAACCCACAGCTCATGACCAACCCGTTGCTTGTGAGGCCCTTATATGTCGCTCACCATGCCTCAGTGAAGAAATGCAAAACATTGAGCGGGACGGAGGAATGAGACAAAAGAGAGTGTCATGTAACCAGCAAGGTAAAAGGGAATCTCACGGTGGAGTGTGGTGCAGGACCTGGGAGAAGCCCTGAGCTGCCACTGCAGGAAAAATGTATCAATCTTAATCATCTTGAATAAGGTTTCTTAAAGAGACAGGTGCACTAAAAAAAAATCAAATAAAAATATGTTTCCTTCTAATTTCTATTTTATATTCATTAATTTATTTTTTAATTTGCACCCGTACAACCTTAGAGCAGACCCTGTTTGAATGACATTAAAAAAAAAAGTGGTGGCTTCCTCTAAATCTTGGACCTTGAAAGTGGCTTGTCACGAATGGTTTGGGTACCGCTGCTTCTGGTTAGTGCTGAAACTCGCTTTTGTAAATTACTCGGTTTTTACCAAATATCTCGGTATTTGTCTTGGTTTTACCAAGAACCAAGGAATCGGCCCGGTACTCATTCCAGTACTTGGTACTCCGGTAAATCCTCAGATGGGCAACATATGGGGCTTTTCCTGAAACATATGGGGCTTTTCCTAAAACATACAGGGCTTGCAGTCCTATTTCTGGTCTTTCTGAGACCTAGAACATCCGTACCTGATTGAGGAGAAGCAGCTGGTTACAGGACTGCATTTGCTGGAGCTTTGTGCCTCATCGAGCCGTAGGAATCAACACCCCATCTCCAAGAGCATCTGGAGGCCTTTTCAAGGAGACCCAAGGTATTGTGGGCACAGGTCTGCTCGCTGGGGCTGTGCAAGGGAGTGGCTGATAATGGAGACTGTAACTGAAAAGGGGGCTGGGCTAGAACAGATGGCGTGAGTTTTTAGAGGAGTCCATACAACTTGGTAAATTTGTGTTTGTGTAAGATCTACTGAAATGTCCAACCTATCAGCACGTGGTCTGTGTAACGGCATCCCCCATAGTAACTGCAATGTGCAGTGACCAAATCCAACAAGCGACAGGGATGAATGCCAACAGTCTGCCTTGAACTAAAATGCAGGGCATTTGCATGCCATTTGCATAGTCACCCATGAGTGACTCTCCCCTGCCGAGCGGCTGAGCTGACCCCTTATAAATGCGTGTTCCCTTCTCCCCTCTGCAGGTTCCTGGGAAAGGGTTTCCATCTCCGCGCTGCCAAGATTATCTCCCAGACTCTCCTGCTCTGGCTGGGGGTTGTTTGCATTCAGGGTAAGAAATCACCCCAGAGTTCCCGGGGCTGATGCAAGGGAGAAAGTGCAGAATGTGTCAGCGCAGGTTAAAGCAATAACCAGCTGGTTCTAGGCCCCCGTTGTGCAGAGCTTTCCCTCGTCCAATATTGCATTTCCCATTCCCAGCTCCTCGACCTGTAACAATGTTCTCTCTCTCTGTGTCTAGGCTCCAGCGGGGACATTGTGGTGACTCAGACTCCGGAATCCCTGGCTGTGTCTCCAGGGGACACAGCCACTGTCCGCTGCAGAACCAGTTCCAGCGCGGGCACCTGCATGCACTTCTATCAACAGAAGCCTGGAAAAGCCCCCAAGCTCCTTGTCTACTGGGTCAGCAGCCGCCCCTCTGGGATCCCCGACCGGTTCAGCTGCAGCTGCTCGGGCACTGACTTCACTTTCACTATCAGTCGGGTGGAAGCAGATGATGCTGGAGATTATTACTGTCAGCAGTGTAACAGCTTCCCTTTCCACAGTGATACAGCCCCGTACAAAAACCTCCCTCCTCCTCCACTCTGCAATATGCAGTCTCATCACCACAGGCTGGGTGGGACTGGAACGCATGCCCCCTTCCCCTCATCAATCCCAGACCAATAAAGCCAGCAGGCCTGGAGCTCAAAGTGCTTTAGGGCCCCATGGAGCATCAGCAGGATTGTCCCAGAGGGGCTGTGCTCCCTCCTTCTCTCCCACCCTCATGAGGAGGGGACACTGTGAAGGGACTTTGATAAGGACTCCTGCTCCCCCAGACAGGCCCAACCCCTGCCCCAGTCAGAGCATAACCGGTCAATCTCAGTGACAGCCCAACTCACCAGGAGCTGCCTGCACCCCAGTGGGCAAAGCTGCCAGATGGGTGCCTGACTGGGGTGGCATGGAGATTGGGGTAAAATGGGCACCACTCCCTACCTGCTCATAGTCCCTCCCAGTGCTCCTGCTGGGAGAGCGTGACTCCACTCTGCCCCCTACAGAGAGAAGCCCCAAATTGGCTTGGTTCATTTATCTGACAGGTGCCTGGGTTGGTTCTGAGATTCCTTCAGTCTCCTGCCAACGGGAATCACACGTGGAGCTCGCACAAGTAACTGCTCCTATCCGGAATCCACCCAGGTACCACAGGATCTGCAATATCCAATGTCCGGGCAGATACTGATCCTGTCTGATGTAGCATCCGGTGATTTTCTGGTTGACCGGATTACTATTTACCTCATTACCATTTGACTTCTTTTGTTTTAAAATCTCTTCCTCAGTCCAGATTGGTCTGGTTACGGGGTAACGCGGTAAGTGGTAATGGGGGAATCTGGTAAACGGTGTCATCGGTAATATCTGGCATTTGGATTTGGTGATTAACCTCCTTGGTTACCGGATCATTTACAAATAACCCCCAAGCTAACCGGAATATGGAGTCTAAACCACGGGGAGTTATTTTCCGATCTGTTTTGACAGTAATTACACCCGGCTATTGAACAGCACAACCAAACACTAAAATGGAGCAACCCCCAGTGAAGTATGATGCGTGCGCGCTCTCTCTCTCTCTCACTCACACACACACACACACACACACACACACACACACGGGGTCTGCAGCAGACGCATAATTCATTTTCATATTAGATTTCCTTTCGTTTAGAAAAAACCCTTTGTTGTCAGGATTTTCATCAAGAAAATGTTTGTTTGAGGTTTTTTAGTTTTATTTGTTGTTTAAAATAATTTTAAAAATATTAAAAAATCACTGTGCGTACGCAAAATGGCCACCGGGTCCGTTCTTGACATTTGGAGCCGTTTTCCAAAATGGTGCCGATGCTGCCGGTTAAAACAGCACGAACTGCAAAATCCACCCCCCTCAAAGACATGCACACAGACGTCCATACATGTACACACACAAATAAACACACACACACACACAGACAGAGACACACATATGCACACACTCTCACACACATGCTCTCACACACATATACAGATGTGCACACAGCCTCACACACACAAATTCACATGCACACATGCAGACAAGCATACACACACACACACACACACACACACACACACACACGAGAGAGAGCGCTCACTTCAGCATCCAAAATACCAAGGGGGCTCAGCAGCTTCAACTATCTGGGACTCCAAACAAGCTACTGAACTGATTCTGTGATGCACAGAAATCCTCCCCCCATTTCTAAGTCTGTGACACAGGGACCCACGGAAAATGATTTGCATAGTCCCGCCCCCTGCCCCCCCCCCCCCAGCAGCTATATATGGGGTCGCCTTTGGCTTAATCTCTGCTCTATGATCCGCACTGGTTGGCACTGTGACAGCAAGATGCTCTCCCTGGCTCATCTCCTCTGGCTGTTAGTGCTCTGGGCCCAGGGTAAGCGTCAAAACAGGGCGGTTGGCAAAGGCTGGGGAAAAGGCTATTGTTTTGATTTCACTGACACTTGCTCATTGCTATTTTGTTTGCAATTTCAGGCTCCAGCGGGGACATTGTGCTGACTCAGACTCTGGAATCTCTGTCTGTCTCTCCAGGGGACACAGTCACCATCAAATGCAAAGCCAGTGAGGCTGTTTATGATGCCTTAGCTTGGTACCAGCAGAAATCAGGGCAGGGCCCCAAGCTCCTTATTCGTTCTGGCACCAGCCTGGCCTCTGGGGTCCCGGCCCGGTTCAGTGGCAGTCAGTTGGGAAGCGGCTACACCGAGTACACTCTCACGATCAGTCGGGTGGAAGCTGATGATGCCGGAGATTATTACTGTCAGCAGGGTGCTAGCTTCCCTCTTACAGTGATACAGCCCCGTACAAAAACCTCTCTGCGCCCGGTGGGTTCAGTTTCTCCATTTGTCACAGCTGCTTCCTGCAGAATCAGAGTCCCAGCAGAGAGACAACATTCTGCAGTAACTGCTGCAGCGGGGGGCAGGCAGGGACTCGGCACCAGAGCTGAAAGGGGTCCTCAGTAAAATGGGTAACCATGGCGTATTTGTGGTACCGGAATCAGCTCTGGTGGCACTGGTAGCAGCGCAATGTCACTAAAGTGTATTTCAGTGGTAGCCATGCATCTAGCATTGTGCTTGTAGGGGCCTGAGATGTGGGGGGGGGATTCAGGGGCTTGAGACCCTCTGGGTTGTCCTGGGGGGCCATAAGCCAGTTGGCGGAGGCAGTCGCAGATGCCCAGGAGCACATGTGCCCACTTGGGGATGGTGACCTGAGCAGGCTCTGGCTGGCTGAACTAGGCCCTCAAGCCACCCCAGAGGGATTCTGGACCCTGGATTGTGGCCACTGGTTATGCCCAGTTAATGGGGGAAGGGCAAACTCTTACTCCCAGAAGGTACTGACCATGGTACAAGCTGCCCAGGTCCCACCAGCTACTAAACTCACTGCCTTTTCCATCTCTGCTTGGTCTATTGTGTGTGGTCCTGCGCCCACGTCAGGTTGGAGACTTCTTCCATCGACCTCCATAGACTTTGGGCCCGTCCAATAGTAACAGAGGGCTTTAAATTAATGCTGAAATGGAGTTTGTTCTTCATAGTTGCAAATAATAATTTTGGTTATTCAGATCTGGGACCCAATACTCACATTTGTGGTTGTTTAGAAGCAAAAATTCAGCATTTGGTTATTTCGTTGTTTGTTTTCCAACAGATCAATTGTGCAGTATTTCTTATTTTCTGCACTTTGTTTACGTTGGCACAATGGGACCTTTCTGGCATGCACATCATTACATAGCAAATTCTGATTTAACAAGGTCCCAACTGCAGCTCCCAATGGCTTTTTTCTGTTGTAATCGCAAACACACAATTTCTCAATTAAGTTCAAAGTGGGCACAATATCGTAGGAGTACCTTCGAGTTTAGCGTCAAAATGTTATCGGTGCCACTGAGAAGAACTGGAAGCAAAATTTTAACAATTCAGTCAGTCTTTCTTTGTTTGTTTTAAATCTATACTCGCCGTAGAGGAGTGATGTTTATTCTACCTATAACTTGATACATAAAACATTTTAAACAGCCCTCTCCCCACCAAAATGCCTACGTTCACTTGATTGTAGCCAGATTTAAGTACAAAGAGATTGTGAATTTCACAATGTGCCTTGTTTCGTTGCAATGAAATTTTCCTCAGCCAGATGTATGAAAAAATTGTCTTATTAGTTCTGTACTCTGGGACACCTGTCACCCCCACCCCATCTGCCCCAACAGATTAGCTGTAGCTGCAAGAAGTAAAAGCAAAGCATCTTCCAGGTTTTTTTTTTAAATGCTTAAGGAGTCCAAACAGAAGTGGCTGCTTGAATGGGGGAAGGGAGGGTATTGCTATAAGACATGGCAGGAAAACCTCATGAGTGCGTGGAGGTTAGGCGTGTCTCAAGAATGGCCTGGCTTGAGTCAGGATCCCAGTTTCCCAGCACGTGGTCCCTCAGTCGCACCCAGCATCCCATTCTGTGCTCAGATTGAGAATCATCTTTCCGTGCCCCAAAGAGCCAAGTTGAGCCGCCCCCATGGGCAGCAGGTCAGGACCTGAATGAGTGAGACCAGAGCTTGGAAACTGGGATCTAAAAACATCAAGTGAATCTGGAACCAGCAACACAGGGAGCCGTGAAAGGGGGAAGCAGCATTTAAGGAAACAAGAGCAGCTGCCAGCGCGGAACTGTACTCCCCGGGGATGCCGTCACCTCTACCGGAAAGGCCTTTCGTAGCCAAATTGTATGAACAATTCTAGCACCGATCACTAGAGGGCAGGATAAACCTACAGATGGAGGACTTGAGGTTTCACTCCAAGAACAGATCTTTGGGCTCGGACTTGGTTCTACCGAGTTAAAAGCAGATGATTAATAGTCTTGTGAGAATCAACTGACCCAGAGCTGCGGCTGCCATTTTGGAGATCAGCAGCAGGAGCAACTTTCTGTTCTTGGAACTTTTTGGAAGATTAAAACATCAAAGCCCTTCTCCTTCAGGAGAAATTGTTTATTACAAATCCAGGCAATCCCACAACTTATATAGATTTAGCACGGCCAAATTATCAATTTAGGAAAGAGAGGTTGATTACAGCTCAGCTATTTGCACTGGCGGCCTGCAGAGCAAGTATCAGATAAGAACTCATTAAAACAAAGTTCAGAGGAGACCAAGCTAATGAAACAGCATTGATCCCACAGCCCTAAGGTGCCACTGTTTTAGCCTCTCCCCCGGTGGTCCCCAACCCACGGCTCATGACCAAGCTGTTGCTTGTGGTGCCTTTATAGGTTGCTCAGCCTGCCTCAGTGAAGAAATGCAAAACATTGAGCGGGACGGATGAGTGAGAGAAAACAGAGCACCTTGTAATCTGCAAGGGAAATTGGGCTCTCAATGTGGAGTGTTCATTTATCTGACAGGTGACTGGGTTGGATCTGAGATTCCTTCAGTTTCCTGTCAATGGGCATCACACGTGGAGCTCGCACAAGTAACTGCTCCTATCCGGTATCCGGCCAGATACCACAGGATTTGCAATATCCAATATTCGGTCAGATACCAATCGTGTCTGATGTAGCATCCGGTGATTTTCTGGTTAGCCGGATTACCATTTACCTCATTACCATTTGACTTTTTTTTTTTTCTTACTTTTTTTTTACTCTCTTCATCGGTTCAGATTGGTCTGGTTATGAGGTAATGCAGTAAATGGTAATGGGGGAATTCGGTAAAAGGATATTGGTAATCGGCAATATCTAGCATTTGTGTTTGGTGGTTAGCGTCCTTGGTTACCGCCCGGATAATTTTCAAATAACCTCCAAGCTAGCCGGAATACGGAATATAAACCACAGGGAGTTATTTTCCAATCTGTTGGCCGTAATCACACAGGGTTATTGTACACCACAAGCAAAGCAATAGAACAGAGCATCCTCCAGGGAAGCAGGATGGTCTCTCTCTCTCTCTCTCTCTCTCTCTCTCACACACACACACACATGTGTGCAGCAGGCACACCATTAATTTTTGCATTAGTTTTCATTTTCATTTACAAAATCTCCTTTGTTTTCAGGATTTTCATAAAGAAAATATTTGTTGCCTTCTTTTTTTTTCATTTTTAAACTTTATTTATTTTAAATAATTTTTTTTAAAATGAAAAAAATCACTGTGCGTATGCAAAATGGCAACCAAATCCGTTCTGCTCACGTGCAGCCCTTTTCCAAAATGGTGCCAACACTACTAATTAAAATGACATGAATTGTACAACCCTCACACACACACACACACACACACTGAGACAGACATACACCACCCCATGCAGACAGACATTCACACATACACACATTGACACATTTGAACACACATACAAATACACACATACAGACGCACAGGCACACGCATGCGCGCGCACACACACACACACACACACAGAGCTCACTTCAGCACTCAGAATGCCAAGGGGGCTCAGCAGCTTCTAATATCTGGGACCCCAAACAAGCTACCGAACTGATTCTGTGATGCACACAAATCCTTGCCCCATTTCTAAGCCTGTGACACAGGGACCCACGGAAAGTGATTTGCATAGTCCTGCCCCCTTCCCCCACTCTGTTCCCCCCCCCCCAGCAGCTATATATGGGGTCCCCTTTTGCATCGAACCTCTATGCTTTATGATACACACTGTTCAGCGCTGTCACAGCAAGATGCTCTCCCCGGCTCATCTCCTCTGGCTGTTAGTGCTCTGGGCCCAGGGTAAGAGTCAAAACAGGGCGGCTGGCACAGCTGGGGAAAAGGCTATTGTTTTTCACTGACACTTGCTCATTGATATTTTGTTTCCAATTTCAGGCTCTAGCGGGGACATTGTGCTGACTCAGACTCCGGAATCTCTGGCCGTCTCTCCAGGGGACACAGTCACCATCAATTGCAAAGCCAGTTCAAGCACCGGCAACGTCTTAGCCTGGTACCAGCAGAAATCAGGGCAGGCCCCCAAGCTCCTTATTCATTCTGGCACCAGCCTGGCCTCTGGGGTCCCGGCCCGGTTCAGCGGCAGTCAGTTGGGAAGCGGCTACACCGAGTACACTCTCACAATCAGTCGGGTGGAAGCCGGGGACGCTGGAGATTATTACTGTCAGCAGGGTGTTAGCTTCCCTCTCACAGTGATACAGCCCCGTACAAAAACCTCTCTGCGCCCGGTGGGTTCAGTTTCTCCATTTGTCACAGCTGCTTCCTGGAGAGCTATGGTCCCAGCAGCGACACCACATTCGGCAGTATCTGCTGCAGGTGCGGGAGGGGAGGGGGGCAGGCAGGGACTTTGCATCAGAGCTGAAAGGGGTCCTCGGTAAAGTGTGTAACCCCGGCGTGTTTGCAGTACCAGAACCAGCTCTGGTGGCACTAATAGCAGTGCAATGGCCCCAAACAGTATTCCAGCGGTAGCCATTCATGCAGCATTTTGCTTGCATGGGCCTGAGGTGGGGGTAGTGATTCTGGTTCTAGAAAACCTCTGGGTTGTCCTGGGAGGCCCTAAGCCAGCTGGAGGAGGCATTCACAGCCACTTGGGAGTACCCGTGCCCACTTGGGGACTGTGCGTTCACACATGCACCAGACAGCTTGAACAGACACTGAATGGGTGACCAAAGGCCACCCTAGAGGGATTCCGGACCCTGGATCGTGGCCACTGGCTATGCCCAGGAAACGGGGGAAGGGCAAACTCTTACTCCCAGAAGGTACCGAGTCCCCATGGTACAAGCTGCCCAGGTCCCACCAGCTAGTAAACTCACTACCTGTTCCATCTCTACTCAGTCCACTGGGAGTGGTCCAGCACCACAAAACGTTGGAGACTCCTTCCATCGACCTCCGTAGACTTTGGAGCTGGGCAATAATAAAAGCAGGGCTTAAATTAGGCCTGGAATGGAGGTTGTTTTGGATATTTGAAATGTGTTTATTCGGATCTGGGACCCAATATTCGCATTTGTGGCTGCTGCGGAAGTGGAAATTGTGGGTTTGGTTGTTCTGTCTGTTGTTTCTTCAGGATTTTCTCACCTCTTGCACTTTGTCCCTTTACTTTGGCACAGCGGGACCTTTCTATCACTCATGTCCTTATAGAGCAAATTTAGATTTAACAAGGTCACAAACGTGGCTCCCAGTGGGTTCTGTTGTTGTAATAATCACAAACACACACGGGGTAAACACAAACGTGGCTGGCTGTGCGGTGCGGCGGCAAACCAGCCCGGGGTTGGTCGAGAAGCTGCAGTGGACACCGTCACTGGCAGCCATGTTGGGCTGCTTGACAAATGATTCTACAGTCTGTACCCAGGGAGGGCAGGGAGCAACAGAAACCTGTGACCGGATGGTCCTCAAACCCATGCTGTCCCCAGCACCCTACTCCTCGCCATGGAGGACCTGACCCAGGTTGGAATACTGGCCTGGGAACAGATGTGTTAGCCCACTGTGGTCCGCTTTGCCCCGGTCGAGCTGGCCTTAGCCCAGGCAATGACTGCAGGGGTGTCTCAGGGTCAGAGCTCAGGATCACTGCTGACACAGCCGGGGGTAATCCTTGGCCAACACCTGGCAGCACCTGCATGCAGGTGAGACACCTGCCCACCTGTGCAGGTGAGGCCCAGGGCCACAGTGTGAGAAAGTGGTCTGCATCAGGCCACTGTCACATCTGCTTTATGATTTCTCAATTAATTTCAAAGTGGGCACGATCCACAAGTTGAGCGCGTCGTAGGAGTCTCTTCGACGCTAGCTCCGAAGCATGAGCAGTGCAGCTGGGAGGAATTGGAAGCAAAATGTTAACAATTCAGCCAATTTTTCTTTTGTTTGTTTCTTTTAAATCTATACCCTCCCTACAGGAGTGCAGTTTCCACCAGGTAAAACCTGATTCACAAAACATTGTAAACGGCAAATGGCTCACCCCACCGAAAGCTTAATGTCCACCTGATTGTGGCCAAATTCAACTTCAAAGAGATCTTGAATTTCATAATGTGCCTTGTTTTGTTGCAATGAGGTTTCCTCAGGACAGGAGAACGACAGGAAAGAAAAGGTTGATTCAGTTGCCAGTTAGACAAGATAACATCAGAGCACAGCTAGACCATTACTCTGGATTTACAGAGACTTGCTTCCTGATTTTTGTTCCCAGCACGTGGCCCCCAGTGGCACTCGGCATCCCCCAATTCTGTGCTCAGATCACAAATCATTTTTCCGTGCCCCGAAGAGCCAAGTTGAGCCGCCCCCACGGGCAGGAGCTGAATGAGTGAGACTAGAGCTCAGAAACTGGGATCTGAAAACAACAAGTGAATCTGGCACCAGCAACACAGGAGCTGTGAAAGGGAGAAGCAGCGTCAGAGAGAGGAAAAAATAGCAGCTGCCAGCACAGAGCCGTGTTCCCTGGGGATGCCGTCGCCCCTGCCCGGCAGAACTTTGGTAGCGAAATTTGTAGGAACAATTCTAGCACCGGTCAGGTCACTAGAGGGCAGAATAAAGCTACAGATGGAGAACTTAAGTTTCCACACCCTTTGGACTCAGACTTGCTTCTATTGAATTATTAGCGAATAAATAACATTCTTGTGAGAATCAGCTGATCCAGAGCTGGGGGCTGCCATTTTGGATAGCAGCAGCAGGGGCAACTTTCTGTTCTTGGAACTTTTTGACAATTAAAATACCAAAGTCCCTCTGTTTATTACAAATCCAGGCAATCACAACTTCTATAGACTTAGAACGGCCAAATTTCCCACATAGGAAAGGGAGGCTGAGTTACAGCTCAGACATCTGCACTGACGGCCTGCAGACCCAAGTACCAGATAAAATCTAATTAAAACAAGGCTCAGAGGTCGCAGGAGACCCATCCAATGAAACAGCATTGATCCCACAGCCCTGAGGTGCCACACTTTTAACCTCACCCCCTGGTGGTCCTGAACCCATGGCTCATGACCAACCTATTGCTTGTGATGCCCTTATATGTTGCTCGCCATGCCTCAGCGAAGAAATGCAAAATATTGAGAGTGACGGAGGAACGAGAGAAAAGAGAGTGTCATGTAACCAGGAAAGTAAAAGGGAATCTCACGGTGGAGTGTGATGCAGGACCTGGGAGGAGCCCTGAGCTGCCACTGCAGGAAAAAAAGTATCATTCTTAATAATCTTGGCTAAGGTTTCTTAAAGAGACAGGTGCACAAAAAAAAAAAAAAGCTGAAAAAAACCAGCACAAAAAATGTTTCCTTTTACTTTTTACTTTATTTCCCTCCTGCTTTCTTACAACCTTAGAGCAGACCCCATTTGTATAACTTAAAGAAAAGTGGCGGCTTCCCCTAAGTCTTGGACATTGAAAGTGGCTCGTAGCCACAAATAGCTTGGGTACCGCCTGACTTAACTGCTCCTGGTCCTCCTGAGACACAGAGCATCCCTACCTGATTGAGGAGAAGCAGCTGGGTACAGAGCCTCAGTGGATTCCCTGGATCATGGAAATGGGCGCGTCATCGGGCCATAGGAAGCAACACCCCCATTTTGCTGAGAGTCTAGAGGCCTTTTCAAGTGGAACCAGCTGCTGGGGGCACCAGTTTGCTTATGGGGCTGTGCAGGGGAGTGGCTGATAAGAGAGGCTGTAGCTGATACCCAAACTGGGCTGGGCTAGAGCAGATGGCGTGAGTTTCTAGAGGAGTCCATACAACTTGGTAAATTAGTGTTTGTGTAAGATCTACTGAAATGTCCAACCTATCAGCACGTGGTCTGTGTAACGGCATCCCCCATAGTAACTGCGATGTGCAGTGACCAGATCCAACAAGCGACAGGGATGAATGCCAACAGTCTGCCTTGAATTAAATGCAGGACATTTGCATGCCATTTGCATAGTCACGCAGGAGTGACTCTCCCCTGCTGAGCTGCTGAGCTGACCCCTTATAAATGCGTGTTCCCTTCTCCCACCTGCAGGTTCCTGGGAAAGGGTTTCCATCTCTGCGCTGCCAAGATCATCTCCCAGACTCTCCTGCTCTGGCTGGGGGTTGTTTGCATTCAGGGTAAGAAATAACCCCAGAGTTCCCGGAGCTGATGCCAGAGAGAAAGTGTAGAATGCGTGAGCGCAGGTTAAAGCAATAACGGGCTGGTTCTAGGCCCCCGTTGTGCAGAGCTTTCCCTCATCCAATATTGCATTTCCCATTCCCAGCTCCTCGGCCCGTAACAATGTTCTCTCTCTGTGTGTCTAGGCTCCAGCGGGGACATTGTGGTGACTCAGACTCCGGAATCCCTGGCCGTGTCTCCAGGGGACACAGTCACTGTCCGCTGCAGAACCAGTTCCAGCGCGGGCACCTGCATGAACTTCTATCAACAGAAGCCTGGAAAAGCCCCCAAGCTCCTTGTCTACTATGCCAGCAGCCGCCCCTCTGGGATCCCCGACCGGTTCAGCGGCAGCAGCTCGGGCACTGACTTCACTTTCACTATCAGTCGGGTGGAAGCAGATGATGCTGGAGATTATTACTGTCAGCAGTGTAACAGCTTCCCTTTCCACAGTGATACAGCCCTGTACAAAAACCTCCCTCCTCCACTCTGCAACATGCAGTCTCATCACCACAGGCTGGGTGGGAGCGGTCAGGGCCAGTACTGGAACCTTACCCCTTCATCCCACCCAGACTGCATTAACCCTTCCCCCTGGTACCCTTACCCAGCAGGAGGGGATCTCAGAGGGTCTGGTGGCCCCATAAAATAGTCCTCCCTGTGGGATTCCCTTCCTTGCTCCCCATCCCCTTCATGAGGTGGGGGCTTTCATAAAAGCCTATGATCCGGCCAGCAGGCCGGCCCAGACACTGCTCCCTGGCCCAGTCAGAGGTGATGGAGCACATTAACTCTGTGCCAACAAAGGCTAACAGAATGATTGGAATTATTAAAAAAGAAATAGTGAATAAAACAGAAAATATCATAATGCCTCTGTATCAATCTATGATGCGACCGTACCTTGTGTATTGTGTGCAGTTCTGGTTGCCCCATCTCAAAAAGATATAGTATTACTGGAAAAGGTAGAGGGAAAGGGGACAAAAATGATGCAGGGTCTGGAACGGCTTCCGTATGAGGAGTGGCTGGATAGGTTAGGACTCTTCAGCTAGGAGAGTTGTGTTGGTTACCCTCGCCAATAGTACTAGAACTAGGGGACGCTCCAGGAAACACACAGGCAGCAGATTGAAGAGAAATAAAAGAAAGTAAATTCCTCCGACACTCCTCAGCCTTCCGGGGTCCAGCTCCCGACCTCTCCCATGGCAGCAATCAGCACACAGCAAAGCCAATGCAACGCTTTCCCTACCGTCCCGCTCCTCAGCCAATAAAGGAAAGTATTGTTTTTCACTCAACGTGTCATTAACTTGTTGAATTTGTTGTCTGGGGCAGTGGTCAAAGCCACTTGGAAAAAGAATTGGATACGTTCTTGGAGGATAGGTCCATAAATGGCGATTAGGGGTGTGGGATTAGTATGTTTTAGTTACCAAAATGAATGGAGCTCCCATTTGTCTTCATGACTGTTACGAAAATGGATGAATAAGCAAATGATTGTCATTTGCTTTCTTCCACAGCATTAGTCCCCCCTGGTATATGGAGGACGTGAGGTGGCTGAAGTGGGAGAGAGAGCATTCTCTTGCAGGTACCACCTGACAGTCTTGTTCATACAACAAGAGCCCGCAGAGAGGTCTTGTCGGTTACTGCCCCAGTATTGTGGGATTCTCTTCCATGAGGTGTCCATCAGAGCCTGAGGCCGCTTTTATATGAGGCACTGAAAAGCGCCTTCTGAGTCCTGCGTTGAAAGAAAAGTCAGCGCGGGGAGTGTTTCCATGCTCCCCGTGCTGCTGGAAGTGACGTGCTCTCCATTGTTGGCAGCCGCGACTCCCCGCGCTGGCTTCTCTCTAAACGTGGGACTCAGGAGGCGCTTTTCAGCGCCTCGTATAAAAGCGGCCTCAGTCTATTTGAGATGGCAGCGTAAAATCTTTCCTTTGGGGAAAGGGTTTGGTAGGTGGGGATACTGGTTGGGGTGCCGGGTTTGGGGGCAAGGTGGTGGTGGTTGTTTTTTAAAGGGATTTTTCTGGATCTGGTGTTTGCAATGCCGTACGCCATGCTGAGACTTAAGGAAAGGGTTGGGTGGAAATTTAAATAAGGGGCATAACCTCTGACTATCAGAAGCTGGGAGTGAGCAACAGGGAATGGATTGCCCCATTGTGACCTGTTGGGGACTTCTCCAAAGCGACCAAGAATGGCCAATGTCAGAGACAGTATGCTGGGCTGGATGGACCATTGGTCTGACTCAGTAGGGCACTGACTGTGTTCTTAACTGGCCAATCCCAACGACACTCCTGGCAAACAGTTGCTGCCTGTTTCCTTCACCCCCATGCTCAAACCAACCAGATGGGTGCTGAGGGTGGCAAGAAGGTTGGGGTAAAATGGGCACAATCTATGTGCCCTAACTCCCTCCCAGTGCTCCTGCTCGGACAGTGTGACTCCACTCTGCCCCCTACAGAGAGAAGGCTCAAGCCAGGCCGATCCATTTATCTGCCAGGTGCCGGGGTGGTTCTGAGAACCCTTAAGTCTCCTATCAGTGGACATCATTAAGGCTGAAACAAGAAACCACTACTATCTGGTTTCCATCCGGATAGCGTGGAAGCTGCGGTATCTGATATCCGGTCGGATACCAATAATATCCGATTTAGCATCCAGTGGTTTTCCATTTAACCAGACACTTAATTGCGTTACTGTTTAATTACCGTTTGACTTTTGGCTTGTTTGATTTTTAATTGCCTCCATCTGTCTGGACTGGTCCCATTATGTGGTCATGAGATCATTCAGTAAATAGTCATCGGTAATAGCCCATATTCTAATTTGGCGGTTAACCTCTTTGGTTACCGGATCGTTACTGGATAACGGCCAAGCTATCTGGATCACTGGATATTAAGCACAAGTAGGTTGCCAAGGGGGCTCAGCAGCTTCAGTTTTATAGGGCCCAAAACAAACTATCAAATGGACTCAATGATGCACACAAATCCTCTCCCCATTTCTAAGCCTGTGACACAGAGACCCATGGAAAGTTCTTTACATAGCCCCCCCTCCCACCCCTCAGCTATATATAGGGTCCCCTTTGCACCGAGCCTCTCTGCTCTATGATCCGCACCGGTCGGCACTGTCACATCAAGATGCTCTCCCCGGCTCATCTCCTCTGGCTGTTAGTGCTCTGGGCCCAGGGTAAGAGTCAAAACAGGGCAGCTCAGCATCAGTGAGGCAATAAGACCCAACTCCAGCTGTGGGGGGTCTCTGTGATGAATTGCTCCATCTCACAGGTGGATCCTTCTGTGCTGACATTTCCCATGCTGTTTCCCCACATATTCTGATATCGGAATAACCCACAGCTCAGGAAAAGGCCACTGTTTGCTTTCATTGAGGCCTGCTAATTGATATTTTATGTTCAATTTCAGACTCCAGCGGGGACGACTCACGAATCCCTGGCAGTGACTCCAGGGGACACAGTCACCATCAGCTGGAAAGTCAGTGAAGGCACCAGCTACCTGCACTGGTACCAGCAGAAATCAGGGCAGGCCCCCAAACTCCTTATTTATGCTGGTACCAGCTTGGCCTCTGGGTTCCCAGCCCGGTTCAGTGGCAGTCGATTGGGAAGCAGCTACATGCATTACACTCTCACGATCAGAGGGGTGGAAGCCGAGGATGTCGGAGATTATTATGGTACCGGTTTGTTTCACTTCTGCATTTGTCACAGATGCTTCCTGTAGGGTCATGGTCCCAGCGGAGACACCGCATTCCTCAGTATCTGCTGCAGCGAGGGGCAGGCAGGGACTAGTCTGCACCAGAGCTGAAAGGGGTCCCTGGTAATACAGACAACCCCAGCAAACTTGTGGTACCCAAACCACCTCTCATGCATACCTCTCAAGAGTCCTGGATTTTCCAGGACATGCCTGCTTTAAAATCCCTGATTTGTCCCATTGCTGCCATTCCCACCTCCCGTCCTAGAGACTCTGCAGCAGTTTTCCATGACTGCCAGAGAGATAACAAAAGCGGGGTTAACTCAGGGAAATCTGGGACAGAGCTGTACGTGTCATGGTTCAGGCAGCACAAAGTCCCCCAAAGGTATCCAAAGGGCAAGGTACCGTTTGGGTAAGATTTTGCTTACCTGGTGCTGAGCGGCGGTGGTGAAGCAGGGTCTAGAGGGCCTCTGGGTTGTTCTCTGGATCCCTAGGCCAGTGGGCAGACACAATCACAGCCTGCCAGGGAGCATATATGCCCCGTGGGCACACAGGCACACTGGGTAGCTGTTCTAGGCCTCCAAGGCCACCCCAAAGGAATCAGAAACCCTGCATGATGGCTACTGGTTATGACCTGGGAAGTGCAAATGCTTTACTACGTGATGGGATTTGAGGGTTCCCCTCTCTCTAGCAGTCCCCCCAAAACACCACTGGATCAGCCGTGACCCAATTCCCCCATTACAGCAGCCACTGAGCATCATTCTTCCCTGAATGTGCCAGCCTGTCAAGGGGTTAATCCTTTTGTTGCCTGTATCTCAGCGTTTCTCAAAGCACAGAAATAGGATTTAAAGATTTGTCTGCGTCTCTAACTCAGAACCCCTCCTCTGTGTCACCCCAATGTCAGGACCACACAAGCACGCAAAGCTTAGTTAGAAGAATTTTATATTTGTAAATTTATATAAGTCAGTGTAAGACTGGCTACAAGAGTGCAATAAAACAAATATAAAGACAATGCAAATTGATCTTACTCTGTGATATTCCTAAGCTAAATGTAGCCTCATTACATAGCTCTTATGTAAAAAAAGTTTCCATTATGGTTTTACTCATTTCGTCATTCTGAGTTGACTGACATCAGACATAGCTAGAAAATGTGTATATAAAGCTCTGGGGCAGTCCCTCCTCTAGCTCTTGCTGAACTTTCATGTGTGTTCTTTATGTTGGTTTCATAATCATCATCACATACTCCCAGAAGGGATCGACAATCGTACAACCTGCCCAGGTACCACCAGATAGTAAGCTCACTACCTGTTTCATCTCTGCACTATCTATTGGGAGTGGTCCTGTGCTCACATCAGGTTGGAGACTCCTTCCATCAACCTCCATAGACTTTGGCCTTCAGATCTGGGCCCCGACATTCACATTTGTGGCTGTTGCGGAAAGCGAAATTTCAGTGTTTGGTCATTCTGATGTTTGCTTGTTCAGCATTTTCTCACTTCCTGCACTTTGTCCCTGTTGTTTACTTTGGCACAGTGAGATCTCACTATTGTACACATCGTTATAGCGCAAGTTGAGATATAACAAGGTAACAAGCCTGGCTCCCAATGGGTTTTGTTGTTTTAGTCATAAGCATGTGCTATTTTTCAATCAAATTCAAAGTGGGCAAAATGCACGCGGTGACTAGGGCAGGCAAGGCATAGGCGTCCCTTTGATTTTCACAGGAGGACAAATTAGCAGTTCAGCAACAGATCCCAGCCCAGAAAAAAGTCCTGTCACTTCTGCATTGCCTAAAGGATAATTGTTGGGTTTACTCTGACTCCTGTTAAAACAACCCCCAGCTTCCTGATTGGAAATGGAGAAAGGGGGAGGGTGGGGGGAGTGTTATTGGGAGACCTGGGGGGGGGATCAGAAGTTTAGTTTGTGCTGTTTAGTTTGATGTTGGTGACAGACACTCCAGGAAGAAAAGTAGCAACTGAATGAATGGAAGAGAGAGTTTCTGTTGGAAAGAAGGGTGTTGGGAAATGCTGGGACTGGGGGAGATGACCCCCTTTGTTTTGGATGAGGAGAGCAGAGGTAGGGGGCTGGGAGGAGCTCTTCAGAGTGAGAGAGGCTTGGTCCGTTCCCATGGACGTACCATGTTAGATACCCAGCTGGTGGGTTCTAAGGCTGGTGGGGGCGGAGGGCGGGGCCAGGCTAACGGTGGGCAGAGCAACAGTGGGCAGAGCCAAGCCAATGGTGGGCAAAGCCAAGCCAAAAATTGCACACTTACACGATCATGATCAATGGAATAGGACATGCACACAAGGACAGCAGTTTTACAAACAACAGCAGAGCCAAGTGAGTCCAAAACAGATGTCACGCTGACCTACTATGGCCCTCCTAGGCTGGGAAACTCTACACCAGAGCTGAAAAGGGGCCCCCGGTAATACAGGCAACCCCAGAAAATTTGTGGTACCACAAGCCACCTGTATGTCTATTCCCCAGCTGCCTAATGTTGGCTCGGGATTGCCCCACGACGGGTAGGCGGCTGGCCCGGAATGCATCCACCGGAAAATCCCAGATTCCCATTCCTGGCCAAAGGCCACCCAGATGGGCCACAGCGGACCAGCCCATCTGCTCTAGCTCACCTTACCAGCTGCAGGTCTCTCATTGGCCGCCATGGCTGCCTGTCATGGTGAGGGGTGGGGGTCTGGAAGCGGGGCAGGGGTGGACGCTCACACGTCTGTTGCGTTCCCCACGCTACCCAAGGTGGGCGGGTGGCAGGACAGCTCCCTGGCCATGTGCACATCGTTTCGGTGCCCCCACCCAATCTGGGCCATGTTGCCCACAATTTCTCACCCCAGAGCAGCTCAGGGAATGGTCCTGCTGGCTGCATGTCCCCTCAGACAATGACCAGAAGCCCGGATTCTGCGTAACTGGTGGCACCAAAACCAGCCTCCCTCTGTGCCACCCGGACAACCTCTCTCTGCACGGTTTACAGAGCTGTGTAAATACAAAGAGCCCAGACTCAGAACCTCAGTGGCCCAGACACCGTCCCCTCAGCGTAGGAGCCACTGGGCCTGGCCCTGTTCTCTTTCCCGGATGCCCCAGGCCTGTCGGTTACCAGACCCATCGCTGCCCCTCTGCCTCTCTCCCTGCCGTGCCCGGGCGCTGCGTTCTCACAGAGAGGGAGGCACGTGGCCCTTGGTTGCCCCCAAAGGACGGGGGTTTAAATGCCGAGTGGCTGCTTTGCATGTTTCCTCCCCAGTGACTCTCTCTTGTGCATCAGAGCAGCTATAACCATCACCGCGAGAGTCCGGCCTGGGACTCGTCTCTGTAGCTGGAGATCTAGGTGGTCAGGATGGTCTCACAGGCTCAGCTTCTCTGGCTGCTCGTGCTCTGGGTTCAGGGTAAGGACAGCAACGGGGGGAAAGATTAACGTAATAGCCAGATCCTCAGCTGGGGAAAACCAGGGCCGCTCCATGGAGTCATGCTGATTTACACCAGCTGAACCAGGGCATTTAAAAACAGAGTTGTGGAGCTGGTAAAATCTTTTATTTGAGGAGTCTTTTTGTACCCATTTATTTTTCTATTTTTTCCCCCCACCCACTTTAAGCTCCAGCAGAGACGTCTAATTACTAACTGCAGAGTTACTGAAGGATTCACCTTTAATAACTACTTGGATTTTTGTTAGATCTAATATTCTTGCAATTCTATTCCCCTTGCAGGCTCCAGCGGGGACATTGTGCTGACTCAGACTCCGGAATCCCTGGCCGTGTCTCCAGGGGACACAGTCACTATCCGATGCAAAGTCAGTTCCAGTGTGAGCAGCTACATGGCCTGGTACCAGCAGAAACATGGACAAGCCCCCAAGCTCCTGATCTATGGTTCATCCACCCTGCAATCTGGGGTCCCATCCCGGTTCAGCGGCAGCGGCTCGGGCACTGATTTCACCTTCACAATCAGCCGGGTGGAAGCAGATGATGCTGGAGATTATTACTGTCAGCAGTATCAGAGCTTCCCTCTCCCACAGTGATGCAGCCCCGTACAAAAACCTCCCAATGCATTTCAGTTCAGAAAAGAGTTTAAGAAGATCCTAAAGGTTCAGGGTTTATACAGAGTTAGTTTGTAAATCAGATCAGTGCTAGCTTAATTTTGACATCAGGCAGTCTCTGTCTTCCCCTAATCCTTGATGATTCCAAGTCCGCACAGCTAAGCCACATATCGGTTTAGCCACCAGCTTGGAGTCCAAACCTTGCTCTCACACGGTCACACAGAAACAGTCTAGGCTGTTAAAACAGCTTCTTTGAAAGGCTTTCAAGCCCTTTCTCAAGATAAGGGCTGAAATGAAATCTCTCACAAACGAGAGATCGCCGAAAATTCATGGTTCTTGGTTCGTCGCTGGATGAACCGAGGACCTCTTGACGGCTGACACATTCTTGTGCAAAAATAAAGTAGAAATTCTCTGCGCATGCACAAAATGGCTGCAGTGCTCTGTTTATGCACATGAAAAATGGCCACTACCCTTAACCAAAACAGCAAGAGCGTCTCTGCCATTTTGTTTAAAGGCAGCAGCTCTTTTGCGGAGGCCCAAAACGGCCCGGCAGCCATTGGCACATGTGCAAGCTGCTGCCCTTAACCAAAAGGATGGTGATTAGGGCTGTAGCGGAAAGTCGCAGTGGTAGCTATTTCCGCTGGAAACAGCGTTTCCACAATTGGTGGTACGACATGGCAGAGATTTTCATTCTGCTAGTTTCATTCCGCTACTTCCGCAGGCTTCACAAATAGCGGAAACGTGCCATTTTTGCTACTTCCGCCATTCCGTCAGCGCCAAAAAATAGCGGAACGGCGGTTTTCCTACGGTTTCTGACAATTCCGCCATTTTTTCAATAGTTTCCAAATTTGCAGAATGCTGGCAGAATTAGCGGAATATTGGCAGAAAAGCCGCAGTGCGGCGCGGGCAATTCCGAAATGGCAGAATGGAATCGTCGTGTGGTAAAAGCTGCTGCCGCTTCAGCCCTAATGGTGATGCTATTGCCGCCATTTTGGTTCAGGGCGGTGGCCCATTTAGCGCATGTGGAAAACAACCCAAAGACCATTTTGTGCGCGGACAGCGATTTAGGCCCAGACCAGGAAATTGACAGGGAATCGATCTCAGATTCCGAACTTGCAAAATTAAGAAACAGTCGCCATTCAGCCCTAGTCTCGATCACTGGGAAATCCCACTGGCGTCGCTTGGCAATGCCGTCGTCATCACAGACTCTGTTGCTGCCATTTTGGTTAAGGGTGTTGGCCATTTTGCACATGATTTTCTCCTGATTCCTCTGGTTGTGTCACTGATCCCCTTGAACTATATATCGAATCTTAGAGCTGGAAGGATTCAAAAGGGTCATCTAGTTCAACACCACCACCACCACCCCCAACTCTTACTGGTAGGAGGTATTTTTCCTGATATTTAACAGAAATCTCTCTTCCTGTAACTGGAGCCCATTGTTCCTAGTCCTGCCCTCTACATCCACGCAGCACAGCTCCTCACCATCTTCTCGACGACAGTCCTTTCGATCTTTGAAGGCTCCTGTCTCCCCTTAATCCTCTCTTTGCTAGGCTAAACATACCCCATTCCTTCAACTTTTTCTCATAAGTCTTGTTTTCCAGGATTTTGAGCCCTGACATGCGCGAGAGAAGCCGCGGCAGATCCCCGTTCACACCAGCTCTTTTCCCAGTCGCCGGCTCCTCTGCGCTGCCACGTCTCCCTTGCCCCTCCTGCTGCTGCCACCGCCACCGCAGGTGAGAATGCAGCTTTTGTCACCCTCCTCTGAGCCTGCTTCAATTTGTCACTGTCTTTAAAAAAATAAATTTTAAAAAAATAAGCGCTCAAAACTGGATACAAACTCCTGCAGCCCCTCACTCCACAAGCCCCAAGTCTCACTCTCAGTGATCACCTTGAAAAAGGAATCCTGGGAGTTTGGCCACTGAGCTGGACAGGACAACAGCCCGATACCAGCCTTTCCCAACGGGCTGCTGGATCCGGCTCCTCTGACCCCACAGAGGGGATTTGTTAGTTTTAGGGGGAGCGGGAGGGTTTTTAGGTAAGAAGAATCCAAAGCCTAGTGTCACACTAAATGCCCCATAGGATCTTATGGTAGGATGGCAGTAAAGCCAAAAACCAAAGGTCATCAGTGGGGAGGTGACTGAGCAACAGGCTGTGGTTGGGAAAAAACCACTAAGCACCAGTAGATGGCAGCAGAGCTTAACTCAGTGCACACACACACACATACACAGAGGCCCTTTTCAGAGAGACACTCTAAAATGGGGGTTACATTTTATTATACATGTTGCGGAGTCGAGGGGGGCCAGACCAGAACAAGGGAGTCCGGTAAGGACGAAGCTGCAGTAGTTAAGGTGAGTAGTGACTTGGGGTTTCATAAATCTAGATCTCTGTCCATGCGCGAGTCTGCTGTTTCCAATGGTGCCGGCTGACTTTTGGTATCGGGGGGAGGATAATGTCTAAACCCCTCCACATGAGAGTTTGTTTCTCCTGAACTGCAAATGGTAGGGATGTGCGAACGCGGTTCGGATGTTCAGACCTAACTCAGTCTGTTTGGACATCCGAACCGAACGTCCGAACTGAACTCAAAAACGGCTGAACAGTTCAGTCGTGTTTGGGTGAGTTCGGATGAGTTCGGGGGCGGGAAAAATGTGACTTGGAAAAACGTGACTGGAAGGGGGAGGCAGCTGAGAAGCAGACTTCCTGGCACCAGAGGTGGAGACCAGGGGTTGTTTCAGGTCCAAATGATACCAATACTGAAAAAAATCTTCGAATTCGGTACCGAATGCTCGGCCAAGTTCGGCCGAACCGAACTCCGCTGAACTGAACCTGAACTCAGGTTTCGAACCGAACGTCTGAGCATCCGAACCGCATTCTGTTTGCACATCCCTAGCAAATGGCGTCTCATCTAAAAATGCCCTTAGTTTACCTAAAATGCCCTACAAGACCAGCTCTCTCCAGAGCTGCTCCAGCCTGCACAGGGGTCCCTCTCCTTCTCACCCGAACTTCAGAGGTTCCCAAGGCACAGAAACAGGATTTAAAGGATCGGCCGGGTCTCTAACTCGGAACTCCCCTCCACTGTGTCACCCAATGTCAGTACCACACAAGGCTTAGTTAAAATAATGTTATATTTGTAAATTAATATAAAGCCAGTTGAAGATTGGATACAAGAGTGCAAATAAAGGAAATTAATATGAAGATAGCGCGAATCGACCTTACTCTATGAGTTTCCTAAGCTAAAATCTTACCCTATGCAGTTTCATGCTTAAATTTCCATTTCTCAGCGGGATGGGATTGCTGGGTTGGGTTCTTCTTGCTGGGATGTTTCATCCCTGTCAAATTGCTTTTTCCCTCTTGATTGTTCCTTTTAAGTTCTCTTGATCACCTCCCTCCCCCTCTTCTTCGGGGAATGTCTCTCCTGTGATGCAAACTCCCTGGCTCTCGCCCATCAATGCTCAATTTACATGTCCATTGTTTCATTTATCTCTGCCAAGAGATTGGTAAAGTAAGTGTTTCGGGGATCACAAACTGCTTTGGGATTTATTATCACCACGTAGCTCGCAATGTACTTTTGAAGACGTAGCTCTTTCGTACCACTTTTCATCACAGTTGTATTCATCTGTTAATTCTGAGTTGACTGACACCAGATACATCGAGGAAATGTGAAACCTCGCTATCGGGGTTTCCAGAATGCGTCTTCAGAGGGGCCATGGGAGGCTGCACGCGCCGCCGATTCCTATGGTGGGCGGCCACTTCTGGTGCATGTAAACGTACCGTGCATGGCTTTTCCTAGCGGTGCAGTGAAGAACACCCTTCCCTGGCCACTTGTATAAAAGCGGCCAGAGTGCTCATACCAGAAACATGTATGTTACAAGTGTGTGTGTTGTATGTTGGTTTCACAAGCCCCATCTCTCTATCTCTCTCTCTCTCTCTCTCACACACACACACACACCCCTATTAATGCTGCCCATCTCCCCATGGCCAGAGGGCACAGCTCTGCCAGGGCTTGGGGGCTTGGGGCCTGGTCCATTGCAGTCGCTCTGTCCCCTGGGGTATTGATGGGCATTTACCCCAAGGGGCTGCTTTTCCTGTCCCCTCCCAACTCTGAGCTCCTCCCAGCTGCTACTGGTACAAATGGCCTGGTTTTACTGACCCTGGGCTCATGTGGCTGTCGGTGCTGACTGCTGAGCTAGCAAGATGATCTCGCAGACCCTGCTCCTCTACCTCTTGGCGCTCTGGATTCAGGGTAAAAGCAATAATGGAGTGAGGGGCACGAGATTTAGTGCAGAGTGTGTGTTGGTGGAGACCCTGACCATAGAATCTGTGTGCTCCTTAATCAACAGAGATTATATTAACTGGAATGAAATGGATAATTACAGTAGCATGTTGCTCATTATAGCTGCAGGGACATTGAAAGATTCAGCCTCCATTTTATTGATCTAATATTTCTTCTTGCAATTATATTCCTCTTTCAGGTTCCAGCGGGGACATTGTGGTGACTCAGACTCCGGAATCCCTGGCCGTGTCTCCAGGGGACACAGTCACTATCCGATGCAAAGTCAGTTCCAGTGTTGGCAGCAGAATGCACTTTTACCAGCAGAAACCTGGACAAGCCCCCAAGCTCCTGATCTATGCAGCATCCACCCTGCAATCTGGGGTCCCAGCCCGGTTCAGCGGCAGCGGCTCGGGCACTGATTTCACATTCACAATCAGCCGGGTGGAAGCAGATGATGCTGGAGATTATTACTGTCAGCAAGGCTGGGACTGGCCTCTCACAGTGATACAACCCTGTACAAAAACCTCTCTGTGCTCCTGCAATTTCTGTTCCTCCGGTGTCTCAGGTGCATCCTGTGCAGAGTCAACGTGTTGCTGACTGTGCTGCCGCCCCTGATCTACTTTGTATCTAGGTGCCCAGAATAGCCTCCCCTCCCCTCCCCTCCCAAGCCAGTATGTTACATTTGTTACCAACATACAACACACACATGTAACACACACCTTCTGGGTGTGAGTCCTGTATGTTCACATTTCCTAAGACATGATCTGGTGTCAATCAACTCAGAATCATGAAATGAATACAGCTACGATGAAAACGTTGTACGTAAGAGCTATGTAACGAGAATCAGTTCAAAAGTACATTGTGAGTTATGTCGTGATAATGAATTCCAAAGCAGATTGTGAGCCCAGGAAACCCACTTTAACTGGCTCCTGGGAGAAAGAATGAACCAATGGACATGTAAATTAGGCACTGATGGCGAGAGCCAGTTCACATTGAAGAGAGACAGCCGCCGCCCCCTCCCCCAAGAGACTTGGGGAGAAATTTAAAAGGAACAATCAAAGGGGGAAAGCAATTCAGTTCAAGAATTCGACAGCTCTGGTACAGCTAAGCAAGAGCCCTCCGACTCAAAAATGGACATTTACGTCCAAGAACTGAAGAGGGTAAGATTTTAGCTTAGGGAACTCATAAAGTAAGGTAGCTTTGCGTTCTCGTTATATTTTGTTTTATTTGCACCTTCGTATCCATTCTTGCACTGACTTTCTATTAGTGCTGAAACTCGGTATTCGAAATGACTCCGTTTTTACCGAGTGAGTATCTCGGTATTCGACTCGGTTTTACCGAGCGACCAAGGACTCAGCCTGGGATTCGGTATTCAGTACTCAGTGGTCCAGAGGCTTTTCCTGCCCCTATATAAGGTGATTTGGTACCTGGTATTCAGAAAATACTCGGTACTCAGTTTTATTTTACTGAGTACGGAGTATTCATACAAATTTCTGAGGACAGGCCGAACACTCGGAGTCTGTCCTTGGAAACTCAGAAATACTCATGAATCAAATTTTTACTATTCATTTCAGCCTGACTTTAGATTTATTTATTTTTATTTATTTATTTTACAGATTTATATCCCGCCCCCTCCTGCAATGCAGCTCGGGGCGGCTAACAACACCATAAAATATTAAAATTCACTTAAAATATAAATATAAAAACATCATCTAAAACACATCACATAAAACAGGGCTAGAAAACAAATGAATAAATGGGCGGGGGATTAAAATCACCCACCCCCCACCCTCCCTCCCAAAGGCCTGGGCAAACAGCCAGGTCTTACAGTTCCGCCGAAATGTCAAAAGGCTTGGGGCCAGGCGAGCTTCCTCCGGAAGGGAGTTCCACAGCCGCGGCCCTACCACCGAGAATGCTCGCTCCATCGTGGCCCCCCGCTTAACACGGGGGACCTCCAGGAGGGCACCCCCGGCAGACCGCAGGAGCCGTTCCGGGGCGCGAAGGGCGAGGCGGTCCCTAAGGTATGAGGGGCCAAGGCCGTGTAGGGCTTTATAGATCATCACTAGGACCTTGAACTTGGCCCGGCACACTATCGGCAGCCAGTGCAGAGCTCGGAGCACCGGTGTAATGTGCTCCCGGCGACCCGTCCCCGTAAGAAGACGAGCCGCCGCATTCTGCACCAGCTGCAGCCTCCGGGCCAAGAACAAGGGAAGCCCCACGTAGAGCGCGTTGCAGTAGTCGAGCCTCGAGGTGACGAAGGCATGGATGAGGGAGATTGATTTACAAATATAAAATTCTTTTAACTGAGCCTTGTGTGCTTGTGCGGTCCTGACGTTGGGTGACCCAGGTGTGGGGAGCTCCGAGTTAGAGACCCGGGCGAACCTTTAAATCCTATTTCTGTGCTTTGGGAAACTCTGAGACACAGGCGACAGAGGATTATTAGCCCCTTGCAGGCTGGCAGACTCTGGGAAGAGTGACGACTAGGAGTACTTTGAGGGCACAGCTAGAGAGAAGGGAACCCGCAGTTGCCATCACAGGGCTGGAGTTTCCAGTGCTCCAGCAGCCTGAGTCCAGGAGGCTTTGGGCAGCCAAGCCATCCTACCTGGTCATTAGAAAACAAAAGCAGCTGATACAGATTTGATCAGTCGTTAGTCGATACCGTGTCTTCTCAGAGTTTCACCCCCACCTCCCGCCAGCTGCCTCTCAATTCTAAAAGATTCCCATATTGATCCCATTTATACTTTGCATTACAGCCAAACGGCATCAGAGATTTCCAGTGACTCCCTCTGGGAAGTTTATGGCTCGAGCTATAAACCCCTGTGAATCTAACCCTTCTCCCCACTGTGTGTTGAATGCATCCAGAGCCCTCTTGGCTGGGCCCTTACCCTGGACCCAGAGCACGAGCAGCCAGAGGAGCTGAGCTTGCGAGAGCATCTTGATCCATAGTCTGAGAGGCCTGATGCCGATCAATGAACCGTAACGGGGGACACAGAGCGTTTATAATGGCCCCAGGTGACAGAGCGATGGCCCTGGGGGCAGAACATGCAAATCGGCTTCCGAGAGGGGAATTCACCCGTGACCCAAACACTCGCCCAGAGAGAGGAGTGAAAGGACCTTTGGAGGGAACAGCAAGGCCCAACCCCACTTTGTGCTGCAATGGGATTGCTCAGGGTTGCGGGGGGAGGAGGGGATACTCTCAGCTGATATTGATGGACAGGGATCACTGTCCCTGTTAGAACAGAAATCCCCCCACAGCACAGACCCCCTTGTTACCCACAGAGACATAAAGTTATATCACACACAGTGGGGAACGGCTGAATTCCATGACAAGGGTTTTTCTTTAGTCCATTTAGAAAAGGATCCAGCAAGTTTCTATGCCCCCACGCACCTTGTTCCAGCTGGACATTTTCTGATTCCAGCTGGAAAAGGATGCTCGTTTGTCTCTTTATGTGACAAATTCCTTTCCTCTCTATAAGAGCTCAAAGTCAGTGTAGTCTAGTGGTTAAGGAGTTGCTCTTGGAGCTGGGAGACCAACGTCCGAATCCCAGCCTAGCTATGAACTTTACTGTGCGGCCCGAGGTGAGTCTGCATGTTTTTACACACACATTTCTCTTGGATGTTTGCTGTTACATCCTGAACTTTCTGTGTGTCTAAATCACTCACCCAGATCTTAAACATCTGGCCCTTTGAACTTCTGCGTAGAACTTCTCCTAGGACGTTGGTGTGTAAAAAGTTCTCCTGGTAAACTGCTTTGCTCCAGGCAGCTGTGGTCACTTGGTTTCCATGGCAGCCTGTCACGTCTACAGCTGCGGCTACTTTAGGCTGCCTCAAGGCAGTGTTTGTGTGAAGAATGCATCC
>QEPC01005526.1:1566177-1657966 GCA_003113815.1 Sphenodon punctatus
TAGAAAGATGCTCTCGCAGGCCCAGCTCCTCTGGCTCCTCCTGCTCTGGGTTCAGGGTAAGAGCCGCCCCAGGGGAGACTCGCTGGGAATGGTCCTTTCACACAGACACCGACATGAGGCCGGCTCCGCGGTTCCATCCCCGGCTCGGCCCAGTCCAGACACACCGGGGAGGAAGAGGGGTTCCCATCTCTGACCCACACAGAGCCCGAAGTCCAGAGTCCGCAGGAGGGAACCCAATACTCTCAGTGGGGCTGGAAATGCAGCTGCCGTCTGGCCTGTAGGATTTCACTGACGCTGCTGCTCTCTGTCTGTCTCTTCCCCTTGCAGGCTCCAGCGGGGACATTCTCGTGACCCAGACCCCGGAATCCCTGGCCGTGTCTCCGGGGGACACAGTCACCATCAGATGCAGAACCAATTCTGAAATGAATAGCTACATGGGCTTCTACCAGCAGAAACCAGGCCAGGCTCCCAAGCTCCTGATCTCTGATGTTTCCAACCGCCCCTCTGGGGTCCCAGACCGGTTCAGCGGCAGCGGCTCGGGCACCGACTTCACCTTCATGATCAGCCGGGTGGAAGCAGATGACGCTGGAGATTATTACTGTCAGCAGCGTAAGAGCCTCCCTCTCCCACAGTGATACAGCCCCGTACAAAAATCTCCCTTGCTCTCTGCTTTGTGTTTCTCAGTGGAGCAGCTGCAGGCAGGATCCTCGCATCAGCGCAGTTGCTGGCCGGGCTGTGGGTGGGTCAGACTGGGGCGCTCCACCAGCATCACCGCTCTCCCAGTTAGGAAATATTTCCCACCAGGAGACACGCAGGGACCAGATGTGATAAAGTCAGAGAAAGCAACATACAATGACTTCCAACCAAATGGATCAAACAATCGGCCCAGAAAAAGACATAAATCATCACACAAAACTATTAAAACCAAACGCGTTCCAAGTAATCACGATCAGTCTTCTCCAGTGGTCACATAACAGCTGGTAACCGCTTCCTCCCCTGTACACAGGAAATGGCGCGTATCTGGTTGAAATACACAGCTCAACACTTGGGGTTTGCTGAACAATCTGAGAGAGCTCTCTGCTCTGGGGCCAGGGCAGGGACACAGCCATAGGGGGCCAGTGCATCTCCCCTCCTGCCTGGCCTTGACTTGCTGAGCAGCTCAGCTATAAATGGCTCCTTCCAGAGGCCTCAGGAGTGAGATGCTCCGCGTCTTTCCATCTAGAGCTGCCAAGATGCTGCTGCAGACACAGCTTTTCTGGCTCCTGATCCTCTGGATTCAGGGTAAGAGCAGCGACAGGGGAGAGACTGGTCTGAAAGTATGATCTCTCTGCAAGAGGGAAAAGCCACTCATTCCTTTGTCGTGTGAACAGTAACTCTCAGCCACACGGGCACAGACACCTGGAGCGGGCCCCGGGCCAGGAAGGGCGTTAGGAGAGTGTTGGACACTAGACATTCACCCCTTTGCATTTTAATGTTTCATTTACCGGATTTATCTTTTTGTTCCTTTTGAATTTTCCCCTTGTGGGCTCCGGCGGGGACAATGTGGAATCCCTAGCCATGTCTCCAGGAAACACTGTCGCTATCAATTACAGAATCAGTTCTACCGTTCTCGATATCTTAGAAAGCAGGACAGGTGCCCAAAATTCTAACCCACCAAGCTTATTTATTTATTTCAATTTGTATATCACACTTTTCCTTAGATTCACGGTGGCTCATATTTCAGCATATTAACTAACAATCCAAGTAGCAATTTTCACAACAACCCTGTGTGGTAGGTTAGGCTGAGAGATATGTGACAGACCCAAGATCACCCACTGGGGTCATGGCTAAGGGGAGTCTTGAATCTCAGGCCTCCCCCGCTAGTTCCCGTACTGTACTCTTAACCACTACCCCACCCTGGCTTCTACAGGGTGCTTCCACCCATTCCTCTGGGATCCCAGCCTGGTTCAGCAGCAGCGGCAGCGGCTTGCAATCGGCAGGGTTGAGGCTGATGATGTTGGAGATTATTATTGTTGGCAAGGCGATAGCTTCTCTTTCACACAATGGGCATCCAAGGTAAGGAGTGGTGGAATGGATGCTGACAGCATTCTCTGACTCACATTGCCCCCCAATTCGCTTCATTTCTGTTCTCCACGTCCAGGGGCTAATTGGGGTCCTGCCTGCTGCTTGCACCAGAAGCTCTCCTGGCGGAAGCACTTCCATGGAATTATGGGAACTGTAGTCCATGTGGGAGAGCGGTCTGGTCTGCCTGATCCTCCACTCTGTGCTGAAGCTAAACAGCTGATTCTTCAATGCTCCCCTCTTCCCCCTCCACAGGTGCCCTGGGAGTGCACGTAGACTGTGTGCAGCAGCAAGGAACAAGCTGTTTGGTGGGGGCAGGGAGTGGAGGATTCGGGGCAGACAGACAGACCAGAAATGACTGTTGTCTTTAGACACAACGCTAGCCACGGGGAGAGGGGAAACACTCAACTCCCTCACCAGATGCCACCAACGAGGAGTTAATGGGAGGCTAATGGTGGGCAAACCAGCAGCCCAAATGGTGACAGTGCTTAGACACAGCACACAGGCACGTGGTAAACGTCTTAAGCACCCGATCGCCGTTGTGTCTAAAGATGCCCAGTGCTACAGCCTCGTGCCAAATCCTTCTCACTTTCTATTCCTCAGCGTCCCAGCTGCTTCCTGGTCAAGGTCAGTGACTGATCAGGGAAGCAGCTGCCCATTCCCCAGGGTCAGACTGAATCTGCTTTTGCCCTTGATTATTCTGCAGGGCCTGGCTTGGGTCGGGGAGGGATGACGTGATTGGCAGGGGGATGAGCTACTTGGTATGTGTTTGAGAGCCAGGGTGGTGTAATGGCCACGTGTGCAGTACTTGATAGGGGGCCTTTGGTTCAAGACTTGTCTTAGCCAGAAACTCACTGGGTGACCTTGGGCCAGTCACAATCTTCTCTCAGCCCAACCCACCTCACAGGGTTGCCATGAGGATTGAAAGTTGTGTTCGTTCATTATACATGAAGTGCTCTGAGTGCCATGACAGTGGGGTGCTATATAAAGATGATGATTATTTTATTAACAAACACTGCAGAATCCTGTCTGGAGAGCTCTGAGGAGTCTGCTAGGTTTCCTGCTCATTCACCCCTTGGTCCCTTTTCTCAGCGGTCCCACCCAAATCAGTGGCCCTGACGGAGGGATCAGTTCCAACATGTTCAGCAGTTTCCCTGTGCTGCTAACAAATGTTTCCTCCAGTGGGGAGGTGGCAGACCCCACTCCAGGACTCAGTCACAGCAGGGTCTGTTTCCTCCACGAGGCACAGCAGGCAGCCTGGCTCCCAGTTACTTATGCTCTTTGTCTTATTGCAGCGACAATTTACCAAACACAACCTCTGCCCAGCCTGTGCTGAACATGACAGAGATACCCACTGCCCGGGGAACTGCCCCAGGCCAGACACACACATGCTCTCCCCTGCAGCAAGGAGTTCCAGGCCTACATGGCAACATGCCCTTCTCCTCCCCCAGCTGCTATCTCCCTGTTATCCTCTTACTGCCTAATTCTGCCCTATTCTATCTGCCCCAAATCAGCGGCTCCCCCCCATTAAACAGTGATGCCCAATGCCCCCGTTGCAGAGGTGACTGGGATCAGAGCCCTCTAAAAGGGCCAGGCTTGGCTGAACCCTGTGACAGAAAGCTCCAAGCACCCACTTTACACTGAAATCCCAGCAGATCCCTTGGCAGCCGAGACTCCTCTCCAAGCCCTAGTTGCGACACCCTGCTGCTCAGTCCCCTCTGCCTGAGCTGGCCCCAGACGCAAGTTTTTAGAGGGTACTTATGAGAAATACAGGTTGCAGATTGTAAGCCCCGTCTCTCCGATTGTAAACCCTAGGGCACGGACTGTGTCTATTCCATTACTTTGTAAAGCACCAGGTACATTGCTGGTGCTATATAAATGCTTGCTAATAATAATAATTAATAAATAATTTCACATAAGTGCCCTCTAAAAATGTGCATCTATGGCAATCCTACGCCTCTGTCCCTGTATCCCATACAAAAAACCCAGCCAGGTTCCTTGAGGACCTGAATGTGCGGTGGCAGCCGTCTTAGCTGAGACAGGAAGGACAGAGAGAGTCGGGAATCTCCAGAACCAAATCCCAGAGTCTTTGGGGTTGGATTGAGAAGCCAGGCGGGAGAGCTAGGGGCTGGATCAGACTCACTCCCATGGGCGTCAGATCAGAGACATGTAGGGGAAACATTCCATCTTTCTCTCAGGGTGACAGACAGAGACGCTAGAGAGCTGACCGGTGCAACCACCACCTGCTCCTACAACAGACTGGGCAAGTGTTTGTGCCATCCTGAGATCTGCTCCGCAGGCGTCTGCTAGGAGCCTGAGATGCCCCTGCCTCCTTTTATATATATATATATATACACCAATCTCGATTCTGGGTCTGTCAGCAAACCCCTTGGGCTCATACAATGGGATGTGCTGCTCAGACGTTCCCCGAGTAGCATCACAGACACGCAGGACATGCTGGGGACAGACTAGATGGTATTGGGTGTTAAACACCAACGAGAGAGAAAAAAATCTACAACGGAATCTTGCTTCCGTAACTATAATAAAACCTTTTCCTTCTTCCTGCCTCATCTCCATCCCAGGGAAGCAAAGGCTTCCTCAGACTAGGGAGCTGGTCTGTTAATATGGCAGGTTCGGATAATAAATCCCAGCCAGAGAGATTGGCACATCCAGCCTTTTAGGAGCAGATAGCAGTTCCAGTAAGAGAGAATCAGCCCTGGCGACCGAGAGGGGCTCTCTCTCCTGACAAAAGCCTTGGACCCCTGCTCTCAGGGCGCTAAAGCAGCAGGCAGATCTCTTGCCCCACTCCTCAGCCTGGTCACTCACACAAGGGGCCAACCTGCCTTGCCCTAACCACGCCCCCCCTTCAGACCTTGCCCCACCTCCCAGCTTCCTGATTGGCTGCCAGACAGCATATAAGGCTTGCTAGTAGGGCCAGGGAACTGTTTGGAGGAACTCCCACTTCCTCCTGGTCTCTGTTCTGATTGATTCCTGCATCTCTCTCCAGCCTGGCTCTGAGTCTTCTTTCCTTCCTGCCTTGTTCTTGTCTTGCTCCCCACTAGCCTTGCAATCCTGTGTCCTAGCTCTGAGCTTGCCCCCTTTCCCCCCAGAGCTCTCTGTCCTGGCTGTTCCTCACCACGTGCTCCTGTCATTCCTTAGGGAAGGTGTAGTTCTGTTTCTAAGTAGGGAGAGGAACTAGATGCTCCTTGAGTTCCCTTCGAAGTCCAGGATTCTCTGTGCTCCTTTATAAGATTTTTAGGGAGCTGGTAACATCTGTCATGGGGTAGATTTTTTTTCCCCATCCCTTGCCTTTTTGTTCCAAAATAACAGTGTAATTAATTATGCAAATAGGATGTTTAAGAAGATCAAGTGTCATTTGCTTTGGCCAAGCATCTTTACAAAGCATTGTGTGGCTGGGATGGGCTCATCTGGCCTGAGTCTTTGCAGAATTATGCCCCCCAGAAACCATCTTTCTTTGTGGAATTGACCGACACAGCGAAATCAGCTTTTAGTCTCTATTAACTGATCCCCAGCTGCTTGCAGGCCTGGCAGCCAGGTGCAATGGCCTGACTCCCAAATCCTATCTTTACTCAGGCACACTTCTCTGGCTGGCTAAACCCAGTCCCTCCAGCTAGGCAGCCTTCTCCGCCTGGCTTCTTTTGAGACTCTGAGACTTGTCACTTTGAGATAGCGTTCCTTTCCCTAGCTCCTACCTCCCCTCTCAGCTCTCTTGACCTGATTTCTCTCTGGCTTTTCCTGATTTCTGGGCTGTGCTTGGCCACACCTTTTCCACAGCTGCTGCTCTTTTAGGTGCTGTCCTGTGCTCCTCACAGCACCTGCAGCCAGCTTGCATCTCTACCATGGCTGGTGATCCCCTCTAAACTGTCACCATCTCTAGGAGTTTTTCTCATAATAGGCAAACCCTCCAGCGGTAGTAAGTCGCAAGACATTGTTCACTTCAGAGATGTGGAAAAATAAAGCTCCACAAAGTTCAGTGTATTCAGTTCAAGATCAGCAGCCTTTTCTCAGTTCAGTTTGAGCTATTAACTTAAAATACAGGCTTTTCTTAATATCAGGAGGAACTTTGTAAGTAGAGCAGTTACAGCAAGGAAAGATTATTTTTTCTAACTGGGAAGCTAGTTGGTTTTTTAAAGCAATAATACAGGTGGCTAGCTTCTGCATCCCAGAGGAGACAGATCAGTTGCAAAGACAAACAGCTGCTAGTAAAGGCTTGTAAAAGGGCTAGTGGCTCTGGCCAAGTTCCCAGGTGCAGTAGTTTAGTTAAATCACAACACCCAGCAGCTAGGGGTTTTGCAGTTCTGAAGCATGTTTTTAGGAAGGGAGGAGATGTTGAGGAAAGATACTCACAAAAAGGGGCCGTGGTCCACAGGGACTCTGCTCTCTTGGTCATTGGCTTTCTTCTCTGTTCTCAAGCTACAGGCTGTGCTAATTAATTCAGATTTCAGAATCCCTGTTGATTAATGTCTCCAGGAGGCAGCATCACAATCAGTGGCAAAGTTAGCGAGGGCCTCCCAGGCCTTGACAACACTGACCACCTCGCACATCCCAATATTTCCAGCATCTAAGAGAGGAAAAGCCATCCCTGATCCTCAGCAGCCAGGCTCTCTCACCCTTGAAGGCTGACTCCCAGAATCCCTGCTCAGAACCTTAATTAATACAAAAATGAGGGTGACTTCAGAGATGGCAAAATAGCCTTGTTCACATAGTTGTGACTTGACGTGCAGATTCTCTGCCCAGTCATGGAGTAGAAAGCCACAAATATCCATGGGGCGATTTGTACAAACATCTGAAAACTTGAAACAGCTGATTGCCTAACTTTGAGCCTCAGCTGGGGAAAAAAAAAGATCTTTTTATTTTTTAAAAGGCGGACTTAAAGTTTTTTTTTAAAAAAAGGTCCCCCTGCATGTACCAAATAGGGACCAATTAACTTTAGAATTCTCTTTGAAAGCTCAGTCACTTGGGCTCAAAGGGAAGTGGTAGCTGCTTGTTTAAAGTGTTGCCTGTTCACAACAGGAGCAGCCAGGGTTAGGGGACAATTTGCAATCCGCTGGATCTGATCATCTTGGTGTCATCAAGTCCTGCTGATCTATCAGAACTCCTGCTGCTGGCTCCAGTGTTCTAGTTTGGGACCCCTCTTGCTGACCCCCAGCTCCCCACAGCAACTGGTCTCAGGAGTGGAGAGGAGTCTTCAGAGTGCTGAAGGAGCTCCTGGCTGGAGACCCTCCCTAGGGTTCATGTCCCACTCGCCTTCCCAGAATTGATCTCTGAGAGTCTTTCCCCTCCTCACATCATGAACTTCTGCAGACTAGCTTGTGGTCTATGAGTAGATCATGAATGATCTCTTGGCCACCCCTGGTTTACAAAGTTAAATAGTTGTTTGCTATGCTTCTGTGGTAGCATTAACAGTATGGCTGGGTTGCTAAAGCTATAGGCTCCTACAGTGTTTCCAAAGTTATATGGTGCCATTTCTCTTACTAAGCAGCTCCCTCCTTCTTTCCCAACTGCAACTATAGTAGAGGTGAGGAATGGAAAAGAAGGGAGGAGAGGGTCTGTATGCATTCTTTGGTGAATAAGATTAGCACCTGCATTGATTTTTTTTCCTCCCCGTTTGTAGCATTTTCAGGACTTCCCCCCCCAGTGGTGAATTCTCTGGTGTATAAACAGGGTTGAACCCACTGAGGCTGGATAGGAAAAAAAATAAGTTTTGTTCATTTTTTAGAACTTGAACATTTAAAGAAACTACAAACCAGTATAATATCCCTGTACCTAAACTAGTCTTTGACAATAAAGCTTTCTAAAAGATCTACCCGCTAAAATGTAGGAGCAATCGCTGTTAATATTGGGAAGGGCTGGGCATATTGTTGGCTGAGTTAAAAACTGCAGAAGGGTGTGGAGCGTAGCTGGATAGTTATGTGCAGTGTTCTGTTTTCTGTTCCACATCATACCCTTGTGCCGCGCCTCTGTTAGTATAATCCAGGAAAGAGGGAGCAGATCCAAGTTCCCTACCTGGCACAGAGGGGACTGAAAGAATAGAAAGAGAGAGGTGCAGGGAGGATGGACAAGGTATGTGCAAACTGCAGCCACATAAGGCTTGTATCTTGGTCAACCCAAGGAAACCAGAGCTCAGTGGGAGAGGAGAGACAATGAAAATCCACTAGATCTCTAGCCCCAGAGCCAGCCACTCTGCCAGTTGGCCCTTTCAACTTCTGTTTTTAAGACAGGCGTGAATTTCCATCTCGGAAGCCGATTTGCATGTTCTGCCCCCAGTGCCATCGCCCTGGGGCCATTATAAATGCCCTGTGTCCCCCGTTATGGTTCATTGATCGGCATCAGGTCTCTCAGACCGCGGATCAAGATGCTCTCGCAGGCTCAGCTCCTCTGGCTGCTCGTGCTCTGGGTTCAGGGTAAGGGCCCAGCCCAGAGGCCTCTGGCTGCATTCAACACACAGTGGGGAGAAGGGTTAGATTCACAGGGGTTTATAGATTGAGCCATAAACCACCTTCAGGGAGTCGCACAAACTGCTGGAAATTTCTGGTGCCTTTTAGCTGTAAAGAACAGTGAAAACACATTTGAATGTGAGATTCATCAGGAATTGAGAGGCAGGCAGGGAGAGGTGGGGGGCTATAAGAAGATATGGATGGTATTGATTTAATGGCCAATCAAATCAATATCAGTTATGTTTGATTTTTAATTTCAGACTCCAGCGGGCAGATTACGGTGACTCAGACTCCAGAATCCCTGGCCGTGTCTCCAGGGGACACAGTCGCTATTAGATGCAAAACCAGTTCCAGTGTCTATAGTATAATGGCCTGGTACCAGCAGAAACCAGGCCAAGCCCCCAAGCTCCTGATCTATGAGGGATCCTCCCTGCAATCCGGGGTCCCAGCCCGGTTCAGCGGCAGCGGCTCGGTCACTGATTTCACTCTCACAATCAGCCGGGTGGAAGCTGATGATGCCGGAGATTATTACTGTCAGCAGGGAGCTAGCTCCCCTCCCACAGTGCTACAGCCCCGTACAAAAACCTCCCTGTGCCGTTCAGTGCAGGGTAACCGCTGCCTGTAAATCAGAGTTTCCTCCTCAGCGCAGCTGCTACCCCCATTAGATCAGAGCCCCTCGCCTCACTGAGCTCCCCAGCCACCGGTGCACGTCAGTAGAAGAGTCTGGCCCAGACAGGTTTCCTGCTAGAGAAAGTTTCCTTCCACCCACAAGGGAGTTTTTCAAGAGCCAGTGGAAAGATTTCACACAAGAAATGGGCAAATTTTGGCATTTTTATTACTACAATGAGCAGACTAAGAATACATTTAAGTGTCTAAATGGAAATGCTAAAGTCTTAAAAGTAAGATGGGAGAATTAGAGTGTTTGCACTAAATAAAGATTTAGATATAATAGGCAACTTGGAGACCTGGTGGAATGAGGATAACCAATGAGAGACTGTAATACCAGGGTACAAACATATTAAAATGCTAGAGCAGATCGCGCTGGTGGTGGGGTGGTGATATATGTTAAAGACAGCATTGAGTCAAGTAGGATTAAAATTTTTCAGGAAGGGAACTTACTCTGAAATCTCTATGGGTAGAAATTCCATGCATAATGGGGAAGTATATAGCAGTGAGACTATCCTATCATCCCCCTTACCAGGATTGTGAGACTATGAAGTGCTAGCAGAGATTAGACAGGCTACTAAAATTGGTAGTTCTATAATAATGGGTGACTTCAATTATCCTAATACTGACTGGGTGAATGTCTCTTGTGGGCATTGTTGGGAGGTAAAGTTTCTAGATGCCATAAATGACTGCTTCCTTAGGGTAGTGTGTCCTGGAATCAATAGGAGGAGGCACTACTTTGGACCTAGTCCTAAGTGGAATGCAGAACCTGGTGCAAAGGGTAATGGTGGCGGAGCCACTTGCCAATAGTGATCATAATATAATCAAATTTCAGATAATTACTGGCGGGAGATTGGTAAATAAAACTAATACAGTAACATTTAACTTTTAAAAGGGACACTATGCTAAAATGAGGAAACTAGTTAGAAGGAAACTAAAAGGAGCAGTGGAAAGGCTTAAATGTCTGCAAGCGGCATGGAGACTATTTAAAAACACCATCATGGAAGTCCAGATTAAATGTATTCCACAGGTTAAAAAAGGCAGCAAAGGTACCAAATGCCTGCCAGGGTGTCTAAATGGTGAGGTGAAGGAGGCTGTTAGAGACAAAAAAAATCCTTTAAAAATGGAAAGCTAGTTCTAATGAGGAAAAAAGGAAAGAGAATAAACACTGGCAAATTAGATGTAAAACATTGATAAGGATTAAGGCAGGGCAAGAGAGAATTTGAAGAGAAACTTGCTAAAGGGGAAAAAACTAATAATAAAACCTTTTTAAAAATACATCAGAAGCAAGAGGCCTGCTAGAGCATCATTTGGACCCATTAGGTGACCAGGGAGTAAAAGGGGAACTCAAGGAGGGTAAGGCCATTGCAGAGAAGCTGAATGAATGAAGAGGGCTGCTAGAGAGTCAATTGGACCCATTAGGTGACCGGGGGTAAAAGGGGAACCCTGGGAGTATAAGGCCATTGCAGAGAAGCTGAATGAATTGTTTGCTTTGGTCTTCATGGCAGGGGATCTACCCACACCGGAACTGTTCTTCGTAGGTGATGAATTGGAAGAGCTGTCTCAGATCAACGTGACGCTGGAAGAGGTTCTTGAGCAAACGGACAAATTTAAATAGTAACAAATCACTGGGACCAGATGGTGTTTGTTGTTAGCCGCTCTGGGCTACCGTGAGGTAGGAAGAGCGGGATACAAATATGATAAAAAAGTAAATAAATGAATTCACCCCCGAGTTCTGAAGGAACTCCAGTATGAAATTGCAGACCTACTACTGTTAATTTGTAACCTATCGCTAAAATCTGCCACTGTACCCGAGCACTGGAGGGCAGCAAATGTAACGCTGGTATTTTAAAAGGGCTCCTGGAAGCTACAGACCAGCGAGTCTGACATTTTGTTCCAGGCAAAATGGTGGAAACTCTTATTAAAAACAGAATCATGGGGCATATTGATAAACATCGGTTAATGGGAAAGAGTCAACATGGACTTAGCAAAGGGAAGACGTGCCTGGCTAATCTATTGGAGTTTTTTGTGAACAAGCACGTGGAGAAGGGGGAGCCGATTGATATAGTGTATCTGGATTTTCAGAAAGCATTTGATATGGTCACTCATGAGAAACTCTTGAGGAAATTAAAATGTCATGGAATAGGAGGCAGTGTCCTATTGTGAACTGGTTACTGGCTAAAGGATAGGAAGCAAAGAGTAGGACTAAACGGTCAGTTTCCACAATGGAGAGAAGTAAATAGTGGAGTTCCCGAGGGATCTGTACTGGGGACCGGTACTGTTTAATGTATTCATTAATGACCTGGAAAGGAGAGTACGGAGTGACGTGATCAAATCTGCAGATGATACCATGTTATTCAAGGTAGTTAAAACACGAGCAGAAATGGAAACGGTATTTAAAAATGAGTAGAAATCGAAACGGTACAGAGAAGGGCAACAAAAATGAGAAGGGGTTTGGAACGGTTCCCCTGTGAAGAGCGGTTCGATAGGTTGGGGCTCCTCAGCTTGGAGAAGAGATGAGAGAGGATATGACAGAAGTTTATAAAACCATGAGTGATGTAGAACAAGTTAATAGGAAATGTTTATTTGCCTTCTCAAATAGTACTAGGACTATGGGACACTCCCTGAAACTATGGGTAGGAGATTCGAAACAAATAAAAGGAAGTATTTTTTTCATTCAACCGTTGAGCGTTGAGTCTCAGCGCACAACTAAGTTGTGGAACTTGTTGCCAGAAGATGCTGTCAAGGCCAATAGTGTAGCTGTGTTTTTAGAAAGGGTTGGACAAGTTTATGGAGGATCATATTAGCAGCTATTAGTCATGTAAGTTTGTGGAATGGAACCTCTTATACTGTCAGTAGCTGGGAGTGAACACCAGGGAAAGGATTGCTCCATAGTGACCTGTCGGGTTCGTCTCCCAAGCGACCAAGATTGGCCACAGTTGGAGACAGGTGCTGGACTCGATGGACCATTGGTCTGACCCAGTCTGGCACTACTTATGTTCTTATGAATAATGACACCAGAATTGAAATATTTTTCATTTTATAACATGGAATAAAAAATATGAATCATTTATTTGAAGTTTCTTGAGGGGGGGAAACTTGGTCAGCTCAGGGTTGTATTTAAAATGAAGGGGACGGACACTGAGGTCTCGGTCAATTACGCTTTCATCCTGGCAGCATCCGACCCCTGGCTCACTCGAAGCATGTTGCTTATGCCACCCCAGGATAGAAGTGCAAGATGCTGAGAGGGACAGAGAGAGAGAGAGAGAGAGAGAGAGAGAGAGAGAGCACATCGGAACCAGCAAAGTACAAGTTAAAATGTGCCCGGTGCTCCTGGGACTCTGGGTAGAGGAGGGTGCAGAGCCTGGGGGAAGCCCTGAGCTGCCACTGCAGAATAAAATCTGGCATGCTTCATTACCTTAGCTAAGGTTTCTTAGAGACACACAGACAAAGATACAGACACATACATGAAAAAAATCTTTATTCATTTTCTACTGAATTTCTTTTTTTTTTTTTCTTATAAATTGAGAACATATTTGTATGACTTAATTTTGAAAATAAAGTTGTGGGTCATCATAAATCTTGAATTTCTGGCCCTTGACCACAAAAGGGCTTAGGATCGCCGTCTGACACCCATCTGGTGCTTCTGAGAAGGATCCACCCCTACCAGATGGAGGAGAATTGGCATCTAACAGACGGCAGTGAATTCCCTCGATGGCCAGAGCGGTGTGTCCTGTTGGGTCCCCGGGAGCAACACGCAGCCTTGCAGAGAGTATGGAGGCCTTTATGAGAGAGGACCCAGCCATTGGGGGCAACAGTTTCCCAGCTGGGATGTGGTAGGGAGTGGTACCGGAGAAGAGGCTGAGAGTTAAACCAGGATCAGACTGGGTTACTGAAATACTGATCAGACCCAGAGCAGCAGCAGCGTGTGGCTGCATGAACTGAAGCCACAGACTGGCAGCTGTCCTGGCCACGTGACATCAGTGTTCCTGTGCCTGGTCCAGCCCCAGAACTGGCTGTGCTGGTGCAGGGCTCTTCCCAGGAGGCAGGAGAACAACCTGCCCAGGAGGCAGGAGAACATTCAGTCCCTCCATAGGGCCAGCGCCCCAATCCTCACAATTCCCCATACCTGTCACTACCAACCAGCTGTGCATGGAGATCAGGGTTCGATCTTGTATCTGGGAGGACCGTGAAGCCCACGTTCATGCTCCGTGCCCTCCCCACACAGCAGAGAGGCCCCAAGGCGCAGGTCTAGGATGAGAGACAATGGCTGCCCTGCACTCAAAGGGGCTGCACTGGGACAGAAAGGGAAAGCTCAGAGGAATCCCCTGGAGTTTTCTGGGTACCCACTTCGTAGCCTTTCATCCCATCTCCATTCACAAGCCATTCCTTCCCTTCCCTGCCCCCCACACTCCACCCCAAGCATTGCATTACAATTCTGGGTTCATGTCCCACACTCCTTCCCAGAATTGATCTCTGAGAGTCTCATGCCCCTCCTCATACCTGATCTTCTGGAGACTAGCTTGTTGCCTACCAGTAGATCATGAATGACCTCTTGGCCACCCCTGGTTTACAAAGTTAAGTCATTGTTTGCTAAGCTGCTGTGGTAGCATTAGCAGTATGGCTGGGTTGCTAAGCTATAGGCTTCTACAGGGTTTCCAAAATTATTTGTTCCATTTCTCTTACTAAGCGGCTATCTCCCTCTGCAACTGTGGCAGAGGTGGGGAATGGAAAAGAGGGGAGGAGAGGCTCTGTATGGATTATTTGATGAATAAGAAGATTGGCGCCTGTACTTTTCCCCTCCCTGTTGTAGCATTTCCAGGGATTCCCTCCTCTGTGGTGAATTCTCTGATGTATAAGAAGGGTTGAACACACTGACGCTGGTTAGGAAAAAGTGTTGTTTTTTTTAAACTTGAACATTTAAAAAACCCACAAACCAATATAATATCCCAGTACCTAAACTAGTCTTTGACCATAAAGCTTTCAATCAACTTTTGAAAAGATTTTCCAGCTAAACTATAGGAGCAATCACTGTTACTGTTGGGAAGCACTGGGCATATTGTTGGCTAACTGAGCTAAAGGTGCAGCAGGGTGTGCAGTGTGGCTGGGTAGCTGGATAGTTATGTGCAGTGTTCTGTTTTCTATTCCTCACTATAAGCTTGTGCCGCCTCTCTGTCAGTATAATCCAGGAGAGAGGGAGTAGATCCAAGTTCCTTACCTGGCACAGAAGCGATTGAAAGAATAAAGAGAGAGATGTGCGGGGAAGGACAAGGTATGTGCAAACTATATCTGCATAGGGCTTGTGTTTTGGGAACCCCAAGGAAACCAGAGCTCAGTGGGAGAGGAGAGACGATGAAAATCCACTAGATGTCTAGCCCCAGAGCCAGGCACTCTGCCAGTTGGCCCTTTCAACTTCTGTTTTTGAGACAGGTTTGAATTTTCATCTCGGAAGCCAGTTTGCATGTTCTGCCCCCAGGGCCGTCGCTCTGTCACCTGGGGCCGTTTATAAACACTCTGTATCCCTCATTACGGTTCATTGATCGGCATCGGGCCTCGGAGACCGTGGATCAAGATGCTCTCACAGGCTCAGCTCCTCTGGCTGCTCGTGCTCTGGGTCCAGGGTAAGGGCGCAGCCAAGAGGCCTCTGACTGCATTCAATACACACTGGGGAGAAGGGTTAGATTCACAGAGGTTTATGGATTGAGCCATAAACCTCTCTCAGGGAGTTGCACTAACTGCTGGAAATTTCTGGTTCCTTTTAACTGTAAAGAACAGTGAAAATGGATTTGAATGTGAGATTCATCTGGAATTGAGAGGCAGGCAGGGAGAGGGGGGAGCTATAAGAAGATATGGTATTGTTGATTTAATGGCCAATCAAATCAATATCAGTTATGTTTGATATTTAATTTCAGATTCAAGCGGGCAGATTACGGTGACCCAGACTCCGGAATCCCTGGCCGTGTCTCCAGGGGACACAGTCACCATCCAATGCAAAGCCAGTTCCAGTGTGAGCGGGTATATGGCCTGGTACCAGCAGAAACCTGGACAAGCCCCCAAGCTCCTGATCTATGCAGCTTCCACCCTGCAATCTGGGGTCCCAGCCCGGTTCAGCGGCAGCGGCTCGGATGCTGACTACACATTCACAATCAGCCAGGTGGAAGCTGATGATGCCGGAGATTATTACTGTCAGCATGGCTATGGCTTCCCACGTCCCACAGTGATACAGCCCCGTACAAAAACCTCCCTGTGCTGTTCAGAGCCGCCTCCTCAGCGCAGCTGCTACCCTCGCTAGATCAGAGCTCCTCACTTCACTGAGCTCCCCAGTCACCGGTGCACATCAATATAAGTGTCTACCCCAGACTGGTTTCTACTTAGAGAAAGTTTTGTTCTACCCACAAGGGAGTTTCGCAAATGCCAGTGGAAAAATTTCACCAAAGAAATGGGCAAATTTTGGCATATTTATTATTTTTCTCCTTTTAAAAAGAAGTTACTTTATGTGAACAACTATTTTCAAATTTAATTAAAGAACTATTTCTTTGAGCTTAATTTTTTGGTTTCCAGGTGAAAAAATATCCTAAAAATAGATTCTTTTTGATTATCACTATCTGAAATGGATCACGCCCACCCATAGTCCCCTTAAAGTCCCCTTTAGAAACTTTAGTCTATGGGGAAACTAGAATTTTCAGTGTTTTGTTATAAAGAGTGGGGAGATGCTTTGGGGGGAAATCCATTTTTTTAAATGGTATGTTTCCATGTTTTTTTTAATTTTCCTAAAATGCCTGAAATGGTTACTTACAATGAGCAGACTAAGAATACATTTAAGTGTCTATATCCAAATGCTAGAAGTCTAAAAAGTAAGATGAGATAATTAGAGTGTTTGGTACTAAAAGTAGATCTAGACATAATAGGCATCTCAGAGACCTGGTGAAATGAGGATAACCAATGAGACACTAATACCAGGGTACAAAATATATCGAAATGCTTGAGTAGATCGCGCTGGTTCTGGGGTGGTGCTATATGTTAAAGACAGCATTGAGACAAGTGGGATTAAAAAATTTCAGGAAGGGAACTGTACTCTGAAATCTCTATGGATAGAAATTCCATGTGTAATGGGGAAGTATATAGCAATGAGGCTATCCTATCATCCCCTTGACCAGGATTGCGAGACTGACTATGAAATGCTAGCAGAGATTAGACAGGCTACTAAAATCAGTGGCACAATAATTGGTAGCAACAATAATCAGAGGCACTACTTTGGATCAAGTCCTATGTGGAATACAGAACCTGGTGCAAAGGGTAACAGTGGCGGATCCACTTGCCAATAGTTATAATATCAAATTTCAGATAATTACTGGAGGGAGATTGGTAAATAACTAATACAGTAACATTTAACTTTAAAACTGGAGACTATGCTAAAATTAGGAAACTAGTTAAAAGGAAACGAAAAGGAGCAGTGGCGAGGATTGAATGTCTGCAAGAGGCATGGAGACTATTTAAAAACACCATCTTGGAACCCAGATTAAATGTATTCCACAGGTTAGAAAAGGTAGCAAGGGGACCAAATGCCTGCCAACGTGCCTAAATGGGCAGGTGAAGGAGGCTGTTACAACCCAAAAAAGCATCCTTTAAAAAAATGGAACTCTAGTTCTAATGAGGAAAATAGGAAAGAGCATAAACACTGGCAAATTAGATGTAAAACATTGATAAGGATTAAGGCAGGCTAAGAGAGAATTTGAAGAGAGACTTACTAAAGAGGAAAAAACTAATAATAAAAACTTTTAAAAATTCATCAGAAGCAAGAGGCCTGCTAGAGAGTCAGTTGGACCATTAGGTGACCCGGGGTAAAAGGGGAACTCAAAGCATAAGGCCATTGCAGAGAAGCTGAATGAATTGTTTGCTTTGATCGTCATGGCAGAGAATGTCGGGGAGATATCCACACTGAACTGTTCTTTATAGGTGATGAATTGGAAGAGCCGTCACAGATCAAATTGACTCTGGAAGAGACTCCTTGAACAAACTGACAAACTAAATAGTAACAAATCACTGAGACCAGATGGTATTCACCCCCAAGTTCTGAAGGAGCTCCAGTATGAAATTGAAGACCTACTACTGGTAATTTGTAACCTATCGCTAAAATCTGCCACTATATTCGAGCACTGGAGGGTAGCAAATGTAACGCCAATATTTTAAAAGGGCTCCTGAAAACTACAGCCTGATATTTGTGCCAGGAAAAATGGTGGAAACTATTATTAAAAACAGAATCATGGGGCATATTGATAAACGTCGGTTAATGGGAAAGAGTCAACATGGATTTAGCAAAGGAAAGATGTGTCTGGCTAATCTTATTGACTTTTTTGAGGGTGTGAACAAGCACGTGGAGAAGGGGGAGCCGGCTGATATAGTGTATCTAGATTTTCAGAAAGCATTTGATATGGTCACTCATGAGAAACTCTTGATGAAATTAAAAAGTAATGGAATAGGAGGCAGTGTCTTATTGTGGATCAGTAGCTGGCTAAAGGATAGGAAGCAAAGAGTAGGACTAAATGGTCAGTTTTCACAATGGAGAGAAGTAAATAGTGGAGTGCCCAAGGGATCTGTACTGGGGGCCGGTGCTGTTTAATGTATTCATTAATGGTCTGGGAAGGAGAGTACGGAGTGACGTGATCACATTTGCAGATGATACCATGTTATTCAAGGTAGTTAAAACACGAGCAGACTGTGAAGAATTGCAGAGGAATCTTGCAAGACTGGGTGACTGGGCAGCTAAATGGCAGATTAAATTTAATGTGGACAAATGCAAAGGGATGCACATAGGGGAAAACAATCCAAACTTTATGTACACAGTGCTGCATTCTAAAATAGGAGTTACCACTCAGGAAAAGGACCTTGGAGTCATTGTGGAAAATACACTGAAATCCTCAGCTCAGTGTGTGGCGGCTGTCAAAAAAGCAAATAGAATTATTATTATTATTATTAACAAACATTTATATAGTGCCAGCTATATGTTAGGAATTATTCGGAAAGGAATAGAGAATAAAACTGAGAACACCATAATGCCACTATATAAATCTATGGTGCAACCGCACCTTGAATATTGAGTGCAGTTCTGGTTGCCCTATCTCAAAAAAAGGTGTATAGTAGAAATAGAAATGATACAGACAGGGGCAACAAAAATGAGAATGGGTTTGGAACGGGAACGGCTCCCCTGTGAAGAGCGGTTGGATAGGTTGGGGCTCTTCAGCGTGGAGAAGAGATGACTGAGAGAGGATATGATGGAAGTTTATAAAGCCATGAGTGATGTAGAACAAGTTAATAGGAAATGTTTATTTGCCTTCTCAAATAGTACTAGGACTATGGGACACTCCCTGAAACTATGGTTAGGAGATTTAAATCAAATAAAAGGAAGTATTTTTTCACTCAATTCACAACTAAGTTGTGTAACTTGTTGCCAGAAGGTGTTGTCAAGGCCAATAGTACAGCTGTGTTTTTAGAAAGGGTTGGACAGGTTTCTGGAGCATAGATCATATTAGCAGCTATTAGTCATGTAAGTTTGGGGAATGTAACCTCTTATACTGTCAGTAGCTGGGAGTGAACACCAGGGAATGGATTGCTCCATAGTGACCTGTCGGGTTCGTCTTCCAAGCGACCAAGATTGGCTACTAGGGTTGTAGCGGAATGTCACAGCGGTAGCTAATTCTGCCGGAAACAGCGTTTCTACAATTAGTGGTATGGCATGGCAGAGGCTTTCATTCTGCTAGTTTCATTCTGCTACTTCCGCAGTTCCACTAATTTCATTCCGCTACTTCCACAGGCTTCGCAAAATAGTGGAAACATGACATTTTCGCTACTTCCGCCATTCCTCCAGCACCACAAAATAGCGGAACAGCGGTTTTCTGACAGTTTCTGCAATTTTTCTGCAATTCCGCAATTTGCAGAATGCCGGTGGAATGAGCGGAATGTCCGCAGAAAATCTGCGGTGTGGCGCGGGCAATTCAGATATGGTGGAATGGAATTGCAGCATGGTAACAGCTCCTACCGCATCAGCCCTATTGGCTACTGTTGTAGACAGGTGCTGGACTCGATGGACCATTGGTCTGACCCAGTCTGGCACTACTTACGTTCTCATAAATAATGACATCAGAATGGAAATATTTTTTTATTTTATAACATGGAATGAAATATGAATAATTTATTTGAAGTTTCTTGAGGAGGAACATTTGGTCGGCTCAGGGTTGTATCTAAAATGAAGAAGGGTACAGGACACTGAGGTCTCGGTCATTTACGCTTTCATCCTGGCAGCATCCGACCCCTGGCTCACTCGAAGCATGTTGCTTATGCCACCCCAGGATACGAGTGCGAGATGCTGATAGAGATGAAGAGAGCTCCTCAGAACCAGCAAAGTCCAAGTTAAAATGTGCCTGGTGCTCCTGGGACTCTGGGTAGAGGGGGGTGCAGAGCCTGGGGGAAGCCCTGAGCTGCCACTGCAGAAAAAAATCTGGCATGCTTCATTACCTTAGCTAAGGTTTCTTAGAGACAGACAGACAAAGATACAGACAGATACATGAAAAAAAAATCTTTATTTTTTACTGATATTTTTCTTTCTTTCTTATAACATGAGATCATATTTCTATGACTTAACTTTAAAAAACAAAGTTGTGGCCAATCATAAATCTTGAACCTATGGTCCTTGATCACAGAATGACTGAGGATCGTTGTCTAAAACCCTTCTGGTTCTTTTGAGAAGGATCCACCCCTACCAGATGGAGCAGAATTGGCAGCTACAGGACGGCAGTGGATTCCATTGATCACTGGAGCTAGTGTGTCTTGTAGGGTCCCCGAGAGCAACACCCAGCCTTTCAGAGAGTATGGAGGCCTTTCCAAGAGAGGACCCAGCCATTGGGGGGGGGGGCACCCATTTGCCAGCTGGGATGTGGCAGGGAGTGATATTGGAGAAGAGGCTGAGAGTTAAACCAGGCTTGGACAGGGTTACTGATCAGACCCAGAGCAACAGCATGTGGCTGCATGAACTGAAGCCCCAGAACAGCAGCTGCCCTGGCCCTGTGACATCAGTGTTTCTGTGTCTGGTCCAGCCCATGAAAACGCTGCATTGGTGCAGGGCTCTGCCCAGGAGGCAGGAGAGGAATCTGCCCTCCAGTCCCTCCATAGGGCCAGTGCCCCAATTCTCACAATTCCCCATTCCTGACCCAATAACTGTCACTACCAACCAGAACAGGGTTAGATCACACATCTGGGAGGACCATTAAGCCCCATCTCATGCTCTGTGCCCTCCCCTCAGAAGCGGGCCCCAAGGCACAGGTCTAGGATGAGAGACGACTGCCCTGCACTCAAAGGGGCTGAACTGGGACAGAAAGGGAAAGCTCAGAGGAATCCCCATGGCATTCTGGGTACCCACTTCGTAGCCTTTCATCCCATCTCCATTCACAAGCCATTCCTTCCCTTCCCTGCCCCCCACCCCACCCCAAGCATGCATTACAGCACGTAGCACTCAGGGCAAGGCAGGTTTGCAGGAAGTGTTTCCTGCCCCTTGTCAGACATAGGGGGATCTGCCCTGCTGCACAGAGACTGGGCCCACACTGACCTGCCTGAGAGGCAGCTGCTCCCCGAGTCCCTGAGCTCCATGTGCACATGAACTGGAATAACATGTGAACAAATGGAGCCCAACGCTAAAGGCTTGACAACTAGAGGGCGCCATGCACCCACACCCCAGACAGCCCCTGCCGTCCCAGCTGCCTTGCCCCATAAACGCTGACACAGCAATAAACTCTCTCCCGGTTCTGAACAGAAGCTCAACCAGCCTGAAACCTGCCTGCCTGGCCCCTCAGGAAGGATCAGCGCCTCTGCAACGAATGCAAAACACTCCCAGACCAGTGTGCCAGCCTTGCACAGCCATGTGATACGGGGGGGAACGCCAGCTCCCAGTGGCAGAGAGAGAATTGCTGCCGGTACACTGAGGGGCTGATTCTGTGTCCCAGGCACTGAGAGGGGAGCGTTGCCCCCTGGGAACAGGCTGGGCTCCCCCTGCTGCTCAGAGCAGCCCTGAAAGGGGCAGGGGAGGGGCGTTCTCCTCTCTTTGGGTCACAGATCAGCACTGGACAGCTCCCAGGCAGCGACTGTGGCTTGTAGAGTCATTCACCACTAGATGGTGCTGTGGAGCTGTCACTCCTAGATGTGAATTTACCTCCTGATTGGCATCCTGTGTGAGTGCAGACAGAACATCCTGTCCTGGAATCTAGGAGTTCTGAGTTCAAATCCAGCCTCCACTTAGTGCCCTTGGGGCCTTTGGTCAAGTCCTCATCTTTTGACCTCAGTTCCGTTTCTTAAGAATGGGACCGTTAATGTCAGGCCAGGCCAGTAAGTTGTGGGGGGTCCCCGTCTGTCAACTCCAAGACCACAGGCCCCTCTGCTCTGGGGTCATGGGAGGGTTATGCCTCAAACAGATGAGAAGCAGTGGGAGCTGCAGAAAGCTCCAAGCTGTTCCCTTCAGAGCTGGAAACACAAGGGCGTCTCTCGCCCCCAGCTGCCTTTGCAAATAGACCCCAGACAGTTCAGCTACTGCTCGTTGCAAACTCCCGATGTTGGGGGATCAACAGAGCCCAGCAACAATGGGACAGAGACATGGACTCTTCCTCACTCTACTCCCGGGATCGTCTACCCCAGGCACATCGGCTCCCAAACCCCTGGATGAGGAACCTGTTCCAGGCTCATGTCGAACAGGAGATGAAGCTGCCCAGCCTCAGCTCATTTCTCTCCCGGCAGTGATGCCCTCCTTCCAGCTGTTCAAATGGGCCTGATCAGGCGCTCCCAGCCCCAGTGCTGCCCAGAGCCTGCTCTTCTCTGCAGGAGTCAAGGGGGAGGAAAGCTTATTCCCCAGATGATGCTGCTGCATCCAATTGGCTGGGGGAGGAAGCCATTGCTGTTCTTTGTGTCCCCCACACACACACACACACACATCTCCCCATGGGGGACAGGATGCCAGAGACAAGAGGTAGAGGCCCCCCCCCCCAGTCTGCTCTGCTCCCCACCCCCTGTGCACTGGGGCTTGTCTGACCCCTCCCAGAGCCGGGGTCAGCTAATGCCGGGATCCCGCCAGCTCTCCCCGCAGAGACCGATAGGAAGACAAAGCAAACACTGAGAATAACACGGATAATTCCAGGAGCCAGACCCTGCTCCCACCCCCTTGTGCAGCCCTCACTGCCCTCATCTGGGGCTGCATTCTCTGACTCAGGCCTTTATCTGCAGCTTCTACCCTGGGGTACAGGGGGCCTGCTTTGCATCTCCCCTCCCGACTGGCCTTGCCCTGCTGAGCAGCTCAGCTATAAACAGCTTCCTCAGGGCTGAGATGCTCCGTGTCTCTCCATCTAGAGCTGCCAAGATGATGCTGCAGACACAGCTTTTCTGGCTCCTGATCCTCTGGATTCAGGGTAAGAGCAGCGACCGGGCTTGGGGCAGGAAGGGCTTTAGGAGAGTGTTGGACACTAGACATTCCCAGTTTGCTTGTTTCACTGATTGAATTCACCTTACGTTCCTTGTGAATTTTCCCCTTGCAGGCTCCAGTGGGGACAACGTGCTGACTCAGACTCCGGAATCCTTATCCGTGTCTCCGGGGGACACAGTCACTCTCAGATGCAAAGCCACATCCGTCACCAGCTACCTGCACTGGTACCAGCAGAAACCAGGCCAGGCTCCCAAGCTCCTGATCTATGAGATTTCCAGCCGGGCCTCTGGGATCCCAGACCGGTTCAGTGGCAGCAGCTCGGGCACCGACTACACCCTCAGAGTCAGCAGGATTGAAGCTGATGATGCTGGAGATTATTACTGTCAGCAGGGTGGTAGCTGGCCTCTCACGGTGCTACAGCCCCGTACAAAAACCTCCATGGTTCATTCTGCTTCTGTTGCTCAGTGTCCTCCCTGCTGCTTCCTGGGCAGGGTCAGTGACTCATCAGGGAACCAGCTACACATCCCCCAGGGTCAGAGTGAATCGTCTCCTGCCTTTGCTCACTCAGTAGCACCCAGTTTGGTTCTGTGTGGCTGGAGGATGGAGCTGCTAGTTGATCTTTTTTGCTCACCCCACCCCACCCCATGGGCTTCTAGTCTGCATCCTCCCCTCCCCCTTCCCTCCACCCATTTGCCCTCATAACGGGGCCCTTGGGGATCAGTTCCTTCATGCTCCAGAGCTTCCTTTGGATGCTAACACGTGTTTGTACCTACAGAGGATTATAACAGTCTCCCCCAGGATCACACAGCAGCAGGATCTAACAATACTAGCTGCAAAGCCGACGAGAGCCTTGCACGCCTTAATAACAACCCCTTCATACCTCACAACATTTCTCATTTACAGAGGAATAGATGCCCCACCCTCTCAACCCAGAAAGTCCTCCCCACCCCATCCCCAGAATCCCCACCCACAGCTTCTCTTCATACAAAAATGACCATCAAATCAGAGAATGCAAAATTGTTAGTTATGAGGCTGGTGAAGCCAACATACATAGAACACATGTAACACATGTTTCAGGTGTGATACTCAGTGTTCACATTTCCTAACCGTGTCTGGTATCACACAACTCAGAATAACAAGATGAATAAAACCATAATGGAGACTTTGTATGTACGAGCTACGCAGTGAGAATACATTCAAAAATAAAGTGTGAACTATGTACTTAAAATAAATTGAAAGGTAGATTGTGAGCCCAGTAAACCCACTTTGTTTCCTGAGTGAGATGGGAACAATGGGGAAATGTGAATGGAGGTGAATGGCCAATACTTGGCATACGCGAGACACACAAGCTAAGTGAAGTACATGACACAGGCTCTGGGGGGAAAGGAAGGACCATCAGAACACTATTTAAAAGCCATTCAGAAACCAAAGGGACAGTTCAAGGGAGATCCTGGAATTCGCAGCTTTGCAACAGCCCAGCAAGAAGCAGGAGCCCAGCTTAACCCATCTGGCTGAGAAATAGACATTTGAAAACTACCTGAATTGGGTAAGATTTAAGATTAGGAATCTCATAATTTAAGGTAGAATTGCATTCTCTTTATTATTTTATTTATTTGTACCCCTGAATCCAACCTTGCACTGAATTTATTTGGGGTTTACACATATAACACTTTTAACTAAGCCATGTGTGCTCGTGCGGTACTGACATTGGAGGACACAGTTTGGGGAATCCTGGGTTGGAGAGGCAGGCGATTTCTCTCCCCGCAGAGATGCCCTCCTTCCAGCTGTTCAAATGGGGCTGCGAGCTCCCAGCCCCAGTGCTGCCCAGAGCCTGCTCTTCTCTGCAGGAGCCAAGGGGGAGGAAAGCTTGCTCCCCAGATGCATCCCATTGGCTGGGGAGGCAGCCATTGCTGTTGTGTGCTTCCCCCACCCCACCCCCTGGGGGACAGGATGCCTGATGAGGCAGAGCCCCCCCCTCCCAGAATCTGCTCTGCTCCGCACCCCCTGTGCACTGGGGCTCGTGTGACCCCTCCAGAGCCGGGCTCAGCTAATGCCAGGATCCCGCCAGCTCTCCCCGCAGAGACCGATAGGAATACAAAGCAAACACTGAGAATAACACGGATAATTCCAGGAGCCAGACCCTGCTCCCACCCCCTTGTGTAGTCGGTGCCCGAGCCGCTGCCACTGAACCTGTCTGGGACCCCACTGCCCTCAGCCAGGGTTGTATTCTGAGATTGGGGGCTGGAAAGGGTCCTTTATCTTGGAATCCTCTACCCTGGGGCCAGGGAGAGTACGTGGACACATGGGGCCTGCTTTGCATCTCTCCTCCCAACTGGCCTTGTGCTGCTGAGCAGCTCAGCTATAAACGGCTCCTTCCTGAGGCCTCAGGGCTGAGATGCTCCGTGTCTCTCCATCTCGAGCTGCCAAGATGATGCTGCAGACAAAGCTTTTCTGGCTCCTGATCCTCTGGATTCAGGGTAAGAGCAGTTACTGGGCTCGGGGTCGGGAAGGGCTTTAGGAGAGTGTTGTTCACTAGACATTCCCAGTTTGCTTGTTTCATTCACTGGATTTAACTTTTTGTTCCTTGTGAATTTTCCCCTTGCAGGCTCTAGTGGGGAGATTGTGCTGACTCAGACTCCAGACTCCTTATCCGTGTCTCCAGGGGACACAGTCACTCTCAGATGCAAAGCCAGTTCCGCCACCGGCTACCTGCACTGGTACCAGCAGAAACCAGGCCAGGCTCCCAAGTTCCTGATCAATCAGATTTCCACCCGGGCCTCTGGGGTCCCAGACCGGTTCAGTGGCAGTGGCTCGGGCACTGACTACACCCTCAGAATCAGCAGGATTGAAGCTGATGATGCTGGAGATTATTACTGTCAGCAGCGTGGTGGCTTGCCTCCCACAGTGATACAGCCCCGTACAAAAACCTCCCCGTTCATTCTGCTTCTATTGTTCAGCGTCGCAGCTGCTTCCTGGGCAGGGTCAATGACACATCAGGGAAGCAGCTGCCCATTCCCCAGGGTCAGAGTGAATCCTACAGATGTGTGAACACGGTTCAGATGTTTGGAGTTCGGGCCGAACTCTGTTCCGACGACTGAACCAAATGTCTGAACCGATCTCGAAAATGACAGAACAGTTCAGTCTTGTTCGGGTGAGTTCAGATGAGTTCGGGGTGGGAGAAACATGACTGGAAGGCCCGTTCGGGTGCTAAAAACGTGACTGGAAGGAGCTGAGGAGCAGACTTCCTGGCACCAGGGGTGGAGACCAGGGGTGGATTCAGGACCAAATGATACCGATACAAAAAAAGAAATCTTTGAATTCAGTATTGATATCAGTTCCGCTAGCGCTATTTCTAATGTTCGGCCGACCCGAACAACAGAACCCAAACTCAGTTTTCAAACCGAATGGCTGAACGTCCAAACCACGTTCTGTTCGCACATCCCTACTGAATCCTCTCCTGCCTTTCCGTGCTCGCTAGCCCCCAGTTTGGTGGTTTGGGTGGCTGGAGGATGGAGCTGCTATTTGGTCTTTGCTTTTTTCCCTTTGGGCGTCAAGTCTGCATCTCTCCCCCCTTTCACTCCACCCATCCACCCTCATAACAAGGCCCATGGGAATCAGTTCTTACATGCTCCATAGATTCCCTTGGATGCTAACACGTTTACACGTATAGATAACAGTGTCAGGTGGGGGGGATGGGGCTCTGCAAGGAGCCAGCTTCGGGGGTACCCCTTGTCCTGCCCCCTATGGAAGGGGGCTCCTGATATGAACTCTGCTAAGGAGAAGGTGGGGAGCAACGAGGAGAGCCGTAGCGCAGGGCATCCAGCCATGGCAGAAGTGGTGCAGCCCTGGCTGAGCCGTCTGTGCGCATGCGCCGTACTCGGAGGCACAGGGGGATGCCATGTCGGCCCCCGCCCAGGTGTTCAGAGCACCTGCATCCAGCATCAGGGAAACAGTGAAAAGGCTGCTTCCAGCCTCACTCCTTGCCGGCGATCGGACTGAATGCTGAGAGACTGGCCCCTCGACTCGAGTATCTCCTGTATCATGGGCTAATAGTGTGGGTGTTGTGTGAGTGTGGCGGGGGGTACAGGTAAGCGAGAGTCTGTGAGAACAGGTGGTTGTAGGTTCGTGTGTGGTGGGGGCTGTGACTGGTGTAGGTGTGACTGTGTGTTCCATATCATTGCATTCCTGGGTCCCTATCCCTGCTGTGTGCCCTGATCCCCTTCCCCTCTCCCACCGATCCTCCGGAACCCGTATTCCCCTCGCTGCACTTGTGACACATCATCTCCCCATCCTTTTCCCTGTGGTGCATGGTGTGGGAGTGTCGGGAGCACCGATTTACATCACCACCTCCCCATGATGATCTCTGGCTAGGAGGTTTCCTCCGCCACCTTTATCAGATCCTGAGGGAGAATTTCTACCCAGAAGCTGTTTGTGTGAAGGAGTGGGTGATTGCTTTCCCTTTCCCTAGGCCTAATTCCCAACAAACAGTCTCCCCCAGGATCACACAGCACCAGGCACTACCATCTGCAAAGCCAACAAGAGGTCTCTTATACACATCTAGATGTGTATAAGAGACAGCTCCCAGGATCACACAGCAGCAGGATCTAACAATACGAGCTGCAAAGCCGACGAGAGCCTTGCACGCCTTAATAACAACCCCTTCATACCTCGCAACATTTCTCATTTACAGAGGAATAGATGCCCCACCTTCCGATCCCAGAAAGCTCCCCCCCCAATCCCCAGAATCTCCACCCACAGCTTCTCTTAATACAAAAATGACCATCAAATCAGAGAATGCAAAATTATGTTAGTGATGAGGCTGGTGAAGCCAACATATGTAGAACACATGTAACATACATGTTTCAGGTGTGATACTCAGTGTTCACATTTCCTAACTGTATCTGGAATCACACAACTCAGAATAACAAGATGGATAAAACCATAATGGAGAGTTTGTATGTAAGAGCTACGCAGTGAGAATACATTCAGAAATAAAGTGTGAACTATGTACTGAAAACAAATTGAAAGGTAGATTGTGAGCCCAGTAAACCCACTTTGTTTCCTGAGCGAGATGGGAACCATGGGGAAATGTGAGTGGAGGTGAATGGCTGATACTTGGCATACGCGAGACACACGAGCTTAGTGAAGTACATGGCACAGGCTCTGGGGGAAAAGGCCTGGAAGGGCCATCAGAACACTATTTAAATGCCATTCAGAAAACAAAGGGACAGCTCAGGGTAGATCCTGGAATTCACAGCTTAGCAACAGCCCAACAGTCCATACTGAGCCGTGGAGGGCGAGGCCACTGAGGCAGTCCCTGAGGTATCCAGGTCCAAGACTGTACAGGGCCTTATAGATCAATTTCAACACCCTGAACCTGGCTCGGCACATTACAGGCAGCCAGTGCAGTGCACAGAGCACCGGTGTTATGTGCTCCTGTCGGCCCGTCCCTGTAAAGAGACGGGCCGCCACATTCTGCACTAGCTGCAACCTCCGGACCAGCGTCAAGGGAAGCCCCACATAGAGTGCATTACAGTAGTCCAGGCTTGAGGTGATGAATATTTATTTATTTTATTTATTTTATAAATTTTTACCCTGCCCCTCCTGCAACGCAGCTCGGGGCGGCTTCCATCATAAAACAATAAAATCAATCTAAAACAATCATAAATACTCCTTGAAGGCATGGATCAAAGTGGCCAGGTCGGGTCTGGAGATATACGGGCATAGCCTCCGCGCCAGATACAGCTGGCAGAAAGCTGCCTTCGCCACCACATCTACCTGCTGATCTAGGCGGAGGTCCACATCCAATAATACCCCCAGACTCCGAACCTGCTGGGCCATGGAGGGGCGCACCCTCTACACAAGAGGGGGCAACACCTCCCCCGCTTGGCCCACCACCATCACCTCCATCTTATCGGGATTGAGTCTCAGTCTGCTCTGCCATAGCCAACTCGCCGCAGCCTCCAAACACTGAGATAGCACAGAGACGGCAGGGCCTGGGTCAGCTGAAAAAGAGAGGTAAAGCTGGGTATCATCAGCGTATTGGTGGCAACGCACACCAAACCCTCGCACGATCTCCCCCAAGGGGCTGCATATATATATTAAACAGTAAAGGGGACAGAATTGAACCTTGCGGAACGCCACAGTCCAGGGCCCGGGGGCTAGATGTTTCTGCTCCCAGAACAACCCACTGAATCCTCCCCAAGAAGAATGACTGGAACCAGCCGAGGGTGGTCCCATCTAGACCCCCCCAGGTCACGCAACTGTCTCAACAGCAGCCCATGGTCCACTGTATCAAACGCGGCCGAGAGATCTAGCAGGACCAGTAATGTCGAACGACCTGCGTCCATCTCCTGGCAGAGATTGTCCACCAAAACCACCAACGCTGTCTCTGTACCATAGCCTGGTAGAAACCCTGATTTGAAACGGATCAAGAAAACCAATGCTGTCTAGGTGACCCTGGAGCTGTAAGGCCACCGCCTGTTCAATAACCTTCCCCAAAAAGGGAAGGTTAGAGACGAGTCGGTAACTGGCGATTGTTTCCACATCCAAAGATGGCTTCTTCAACAGGGGGTGCACCATAGTCTCCTTGAGACCGGGGGGAGGGCAACCTCCCCTGCCGAAGGGATGCATTGATTACTCCCACCAGCACCAACCCGAGTGTCTCCCTGGAGGCTTTCACCAACCAGTTAACTAGCTGGAGCAGGGTGAGCAGTGTGGCTAGGTAGCTGAGCTTTGAGATAACCCTGGTTAGTGTTCTGGAATTTGTTCCTCACAGTGATGGCTCTGTACTAGTTTAATTCAAAGTGGAGATAAAGTAGTTCAGTTGGTATCTTTTATTAATTCAATCAACTTCTGCAAGTGAGGGTATGTGAAATTTCAGGACTCTCAGGACCCTTCCATCGGCAAAGTCACACTGCCAGAATGAGTAAAACACAGGACCCGTTCAATACGGCAGCTCCAAGATCCCTACCTGTCACTGAGGGACTTGAAAGGAAGAGGCACAGGAAGCCCAGTCAGTGAAGGTGGGAATTCTAGCTCGACCCAGGCTGGACAGTGAGACCCAGTAGCAGGACAGGGAGACCCAGCACTAAGAGCAGGACTGTCCCAGTGACGATGCTCATTGTCAGCCAAGTTGGTTCCCTGCTGCCAGAGATACAGACCCGGCCTGCGCTGTGGAACGGCTGCCCCTGTTGCATCCGGCACCATCACTCTCTCTTCATTAAGCTGCTGTCCGCAATTCAGAGAAAACTGTCAGCGAGTGTCAGAGACGCCCTTTGGCTTCCCAGCCTGAAACAAAAGTGTGAGTGAGCTGCGAGCCCAGCCAGGCTCAGTGCAGCTAGAGATGCTGTCTCCCACACAGACGGGGTTTTACCAAACCAGGGGGCGTTTGTGGATTCAGTTGGTGCTTTAGTTTACTCTCCCCAGGGCAGTGGGACGTTAGAACCAGGGCAGCGTTTCCTTTGATCAGTGTGTCCTTTGGAGGCGAGACAGACAGGGGCCCGGTGGGTTTTCTCTGCACTGGGCTCTGAAAATCCCACAACTGCCTCCGTGTCACACGCAAAATCACAATGTTCTTTTCCCCTGAAATTTGCTGCCCATTTCAATAAATACCCCGAGCTCAGTGGGTATTTATTGAGAGGCTCAGGAGAGAGACAATGGGTGCTAACAGATGAGAGGCTGGCCCGCCTTGGTGCACTGAGACCCACTGTGCCCCCAAGACCCACCTGCACGTGTGGTCCCGCGCTGCCAGATGTGGACCCAGTACTTCCCTGGGGCATGTAGGCAGCTGGCCCGAGATGTTCCCTGGGCCCAGTTCTGGGTGCACATCCCAGGCCAAGGGTAACACACGGGCTAACGTGGGCCACATCAGGCCAGCGTGTTCGTTCTGCCCCAGCATACTCACTGCAGGGTGGGGGCTGCCATGGTGGGTGTGGGGCACTGGGAGCAGGGCAGGGGCAGGCTGACTGTCCATGTATTTGTTGAGCTCTCTGCCAGCCCCGGGGGGGACAGATGGCAGGACGACTCTCCGGCCGTGGGCACGTTTGTTTGGTGACCCAACCCGTCCCACGGAGCGGTGACCACTGATTCTTGCTTTGACCCTATGTCTGTTTTACCCAAAGAAATTCCTCTAGATCACTCGCCCCAGAGTTGGCCCTTTCACTTCTCTCTCTGGGTGCATGTTTGGGTCACGGGTGAATTTCCATCTCAGAAGCCGATTTGCATGTTCTGCCCCCAGTGCCATCGCCCTGTTGCCTGGGGCCCTTATAAACACTCCGTGTCCCCCGTTACGGTTCATTGATCGGTATTGGGCCTCTCAGACCGCGGATGAAGATGCTCTCGCAGGCTCAGCTCCTCTGGCTGCTCGTGCTCTGGGTCCAGGGTAAGGGCCCAGCCAAGAGGGCCCTGGCTGCCTTCAACACACAGTGGGGAGAAGGGTTAGATGCCCAAAGGGTTATAGATTGAGCCATAAACCTACCTCAGGGAGTCGCACTAACTGCTTGAAATTTCTGATTCCTTTTAACTGTAAAGAACAGTGAAAATGGATTTGAATGTGAGATTCATCTGGAATTGAGAGACAGGCAGGGAGAGGGGGGAGCTATAAGAAGATACAGTATTGTTGATTTAATGGCCAATCAAATCCGTATCAGTTACGTTTGATTTTTAATTTCAGACTCCAGCGGGCAGATTACGGTGACCCAGACTCCGGAATCCCTGGCCGTGTCTCCAGGGGACACAGTCACCGTCAGATGCAAAACCAGTTCCAGTGTGAGCAACTACATGGCCTGGTACCAGCAGAAACCGGGACAAGCCCCCAAGCTCCTGATCTATGCAGCTTCTACCCTGCAATCTGGGGTCCCAGCCCGGTTCAGCGGCAGCGGCTCGGGCACTGATTTCACTTTCACGATCAGCCGGGTGGAAGCTGATGATGCCGGAGATTATTACTGTCAGCAGTATTGGAGCGCACCTCCCACAGTGATACAGTCCCATACAAAAACCTCCCTGTGCCGTTCAGTGCAGGGTAACCGCTGCCTGCGAATCTGAGCCTCCTCCTCAGCGCAGCTGCTTCCCCCGTTAGATCAGAGCCCCTCACCTCACTGAGCTCCCCAGCCACCGGTGCACATCGACAGCAATGTCTGGCCCCAACTTCCTGCCAGAGAGACTTACTTTCCACTCACAAGGGCTATTTACAAGGGCCAGTGGAATTTTTTCACACAGGAAATGGGGGGGGGGGCGTATTTGGTATTTTTCTCTTTTTAAAAATGAAAATACACATTTCATGCGGACAGTTCTTTTCAAATTTCAGTAAAGAACCATATTTCATCATTCAACTTAATGTTTTTTGTTTGGGGGGGGGGGGGATATGCTAAACAAACAAACAAAAAGATTATTTTGGATCATTGCGATCTTGAAATGGACCAAGCTGCCCCAAACTCCCTTTCAGAAACTGCAATATATGGGGAAACTAGAACTTTCAGTGTTTGGTTATAAAGAGTAGGGAGATGTTTGGGGGGGGGGTGACCCATTTTTCCATTCCGATAACATGGAATGAAAAATATAAATCATTCTTTTGATGTTTCCTGAGACAGGAAAGTGGTCAGCTCAGGGTTTTATCTGAACTAAAGAAGGGAATGGGAAACTGAGGCCTCTGTCATTTTACGTTATACAGGGCACTCGCCAATCCCAGGCTCACTAGCAGCCCAGGATAGAAGTACAAGATACTGAGAGGGACGAAGAGAGAGAGAAGAAAGCACCTCAGAACCAGCAAAGTACAAGTTAAAATGTGCCCGGTGCTTCTGGGACTCTGGGTAGAGGGGGGTGCAGAGCCTAGAAGAAGCCCTGAGCTGCCACTGCAGAAAAAAAGTGGCATGCTTAATTATCTTAGCTAAGGTGTCTTAGAGAGAGAGAGAAAAGAAAAAAAAGGGGGGGGGGAAACAACCAAAATCTTTACATTCATTTTCTACTGAATTTTTTCTTCTTTTTTCTTATAAATCAAGAACATATGAAAATAAATTTCTGGCTCACCATAATTCTTGAACTTGCGGCCCTTGACCACAGAACGGCTGAGGATTAAAGTCCGAAACCCTTCTGGTGCTTCTGAGAAGGATCCACCCCTACCGGATGGCGCAGAATTGGCAGCTACAGGACGGCAGTGGATTCCATTGATCACTGGAGCTAGTGTGTCTTGTAGGGTCCCCGAGAGCAACACCCAGCCTTTCAGAGAGTATGGAGGCCTTTCCAAGAGAGGACCCAGCCATTGGGGGCACCAGTTTGCCAGCTGGGATGGGCAGGGGAGTGGTATTGGAGAAGAGGCTGATACTTTAATCAGGATTCGACTGAGTTACTGATCAGACCCAGAGCAGCAGTGTGTGACCTCATGAAGTGAAGTCCCAGAACAACAGCTGCCCTGGCCCCCAGTGACATCAGTATTCCTGCCCCTGGTCCATCCCCAGAACTGCCTGCGCTGATGCAGGGCTCTGCCCAGGCAGGAGAGGAACCGGCCCTCCAGTCCCTCCACAATAGCAGCCTGACCCCAGTCCTCATAATCCCCCCTTCCTGACCCCATACCTGTTGCTGCCAACCAGCTATGCATGGAGGGTAGGGTTAGATGCTGCAGCTGGGAGGGCCATTAAGACCCAGTCTATGCTCCATGCCCTACCCTCACAACAGAGAGGCCCCAGGGCACAGGTCTAGGATGGGAGACAATGATTGTGCCCTACACTCAGGGAGACTGAATTTAGGGGCAAACTTATCTTCAGATTGTTGGGTGCAATAGTTCTCTGCTAAGTTTGCTGGCTACCAACAGGCTAATAGCAATGCCAGATCATCTTATGTGCCAGGGGGGAAATATGGTTGCTTAACATGTTACAACTCAAGTAATTTCTTATCTACTTATGCAGCAAAAATGCAATAAAGCCTTGGGCCCGGATGGCGTACCAGTGGAATTATATTTCTTAAACAGAGAATAGTGGCTCCCAGTCCTCGAGGCCTGGTTTAATGACATTACTGATACATGTTTGGTACCTGAATCCTGGAAGGGAAGCATAATAGTTCTGATCTTGAAGAAGGGACTAAGAGATAGTCCTGATGCGTATCATCCTATAAGCTTCCTTAACATAGCTGCCAAGTTGTTTGGTAGGCATTTGTTAACCCATCTTCAAACCTAGGTGGAGGAGAATGATATTCTCAAGGAATACCAGGCCAGATTTCGGGCAAGGATACAAAGTTAGACCATTTGTTTACTCTCCAATATCTGAAATTCAGGTATAAGGGAAAAAAATCTACATTATGTGTAGCATTTATAGACTTGGCTGCAGCGTTTGACTTAGTGGACAGGGGAATACTGTGGATTAAGCTGTCAACAATGGGTCTAGATCCCCTGCTCCTTAAATTGCTAGAAGCATACCATGAGAACGCCTGGGCCCAGATCCGTTGGGGTATCTCAAGAGAGTTAACTCCTAGGTTTGATAGCAAGGCAGGGATATATCCTGGCCCCTCTTGTTTAATTTATATACTAATGATATGATGGTGGGTATGTTAAATAAGCATTTTCATCCACCTAGCATTTTGACGACAATGGTTCCTCTGCCTGTATGTGCAGATGACACTGTGATTATTTCTCAAACTCCATTGGGTTTGCAGCAAAGGGCTATTTAAAATTTTGAAACTTTATGTGCAGAAAATAGATTGCGTATTAACCAAGGAATAACAGGAATGATGGCTTGGGGGCCGTGGGGTTAATCGCCATACATGGTGGCTGGTGGCACTAAGCTCGAGAAGGTCACGAGCTAGAAGTAATTTGGCCATTGGCATTCTTTAGATAAGTGGAACCAACATCAGAAAGCCACTGAAATTAAGGCCCTACAATCAGCTGGCGCTATTAAAAGCTTACATGTGTCTTTGGCAAGGAGATCAATTTAAATTCTTTTTGAGGGCTTATGAGGTGAGAGTTAACGCCCAATTGATATATGGGGCAGACATTTGGGGTATAACAGCTAAAGAGGATATAGACACCCCAGAACAAGTTTCTTCACTCTGCATTTGGGGTGGGGGGGAATCTCTTCTTTATTCCCAGCAGCCCTATTATGGTTGGAGGCGGGACTGGATTCTGTAGTGACTAAAATTTCTATTTGAGTGCTAAATTACTGGTTTAGGGTGCTGACCTATTCTCCATTGTGCTGCCTAAAATGTATGTAAGTGAGGATCAAGATTGTGGTATGGCTAACAATCCCCATGGCTGTCATATGTTCATTACACACTGAGGAGTCTGGGTAGTTTCATCTAGAATGATGCTCAGAGGATGGATTATTACTTGTTCAACGTATTAGAGATATTGCCAGACAAAATGACTTTGCTATGGTTCGTACCTCACGGAGTGCCCCCCTCTCTCTTTTGTTTAAACATACTTTGGGCTTGGAGAAATACTTTAAAATTGATTCAAAATTAAAACTGTATGTTGCATTAACCAGACTTCATTCTGCACAAATGCCATCTGCAGTGTTAGATGGTTGTAGGTTGGCTGTCCCTCAAAACAAGAGATTTTGTCCTAGGTGCTTGGATGGAATTGAGGATTCCATACATTATGTATTGGAATTTTCATTATTTAATGTTGTTAGACAGAAGTTTCTTCTGTGTTTACTGTCTTTCACGAATACATACTGAAATCGTGAAAAATTAGTTTGGATTTTTCAACAGACAGGGGCAGGTTTCCTATCCCGGCTAGCTTTATTTGATTTGCGAGCAAAAGAAATTTGTCGTGCTTATGTTCCATATTTAGTTTGAGTTGTTTATAATTCTGGGCATTGGGAACTTGGTGGTTTGTCACTGTGAAATCCTGGCAGTTTGGAAATTTTTGTTAATTGCATTTTTTCCAACGGAGTATTCTGGGTATGTTGAGCTACTTCGGTTTGCATTACTTGGATGATAGTGTAAAATAATCCATAATAATAAATTTAATTTAGTTCTATTGACCAGAGCCAAGATTGCCCGAGTGAGATTAAATATTGTTTTTTTGAGGGGGGGCCTGGTATTATTGACGATAGAACTCATTATGTCCTAGACTGTTTTTAGTCTCATGAAATTAGATAATAAAGTTGGTTATTATAAAATAACTTGGTTGTTGTTATAAAAGGAAATCAGAGGTAATATCCAGGTTGGCTGTATTTACTCTTAAAGTTAATCTTATGTGTATACACATTCAACTGTTATGGTTAGTTTTTGTTGTAAATGTTTACTGGTACATGATTGTAAGATTTTCTTGCATCAGGCCATAGCAAAAGCTTGTGCCTGAGTAAATAAAACAAAGAAACAAGCAAACAAGGAGGTTGAACTGATGCTTTTCGATCACCAAAAGCAGGAAGCTGGGAAAGCTTGGAGGAATCCAGTGGATATTTCTGGGTACACACTTTCTAGCCTTTCATCCCTACTCCATTCATGAGCCATTCCCTCCCATCCCTAGGCCTGATCCCTGCCCACCCCCACCCCCTAGCATGCATTGGGGCACGTAGTGCTCAGGGCAAAACAGCTCTGCAGGGAATGTTTCCTGCCCCTTCTCACACACAGGGGATCTGCCGTGCAGCAGACTGGGCCCACACTGACCTGCCTCAGGGGCAGCTGCTCCCCCAAGCTCCCTGTGTATGAACACAATGTGTGAACAAATGAAGCCCAATGCCGGTAGCTGGATTCCACCTGCTGCTCAGAGCAGCCTGGATTTGGAGGAGGGAAGGGGGAGATTCTCTTCTTGGGGCACAGATCAGCACTGGACAGCTCCCAGGCAGCGCCAGTGGCTTGCTAGAGTCATTCACCACTAGATGGTGCTGTGGAGCTGTCACTCAGAGAGTCCTGAGTTGTTGTTTTTTCAAATCGAAGCTCCACTAAGTCCCCTTGAGCAAATCATTGTCTTTTGGACTCTGTTCCGTTTCTGCAGAATGGGCCGGATGATGTCAGGCCTGGCTGGTCTGCTGGGGGGGGGGGGTCCCTGTGTGCACACTTCAGGGGCACAGACCCCTCAGCTCTGGGTTCAGGAGAGGATGACACCCCCAGCAGCTGAGAAGCAGTGGGGGATGCAGAGAGCTCCCAGCTGGTCACTTCAGAGCTGGGAGCAGAAGGGCATCTTCCGACCCCAGCAACCATTTCAAATAGACCCCAGACAGTTCAAATACAGATCATTGACAACTCCCCGTGCTGGGGGCTCATTAGAGCCCGGCACCAACAGGACAGAGACACAGACTCTCCCTCCTCTGGCACCTGGAACATTTCTGCCCCAGGAAGATTGGATCCCAAACCCCTGGATGAGGCACCTGTTCCAGGCTCATGTCGAACAGGAGATGAAGCTGCCCAGCCTCAGCTCATGTCTCTCCCTGCAGCAACCCCCTCCTTCCAGCTGTTTCCCTGAGGCGGGGTAAGAGCTCCCAGCCCCAGTGCTGCCCAGGGTCTGCTCTTCTCTGCAGGAGCCAAGGGGGAGGAAAGCTTGCTCCCCAGATGCTGCTGCTGCTGCACCCCATTGGCTGGGGGAGGCAGCCATCAGCATTATGTGCCTGCCCCACAACTCCCCAAGGGTGACAGGATGACTGACAAGGGGCAAAGCCCCCCCCCCAGCTTCTGCTCCCCACCCCCTGTGCACCAGGGCTCGTGTGACCCCTCCAGAGCCGGGCTCAGCTAATGCCAGGATCCCACCAGCTCTCCCCGCAGAGACCTATAATAAGACAAAGCAAACACCGAGAATAACATGGATAATTCCAGGATCCAGACTCTGCTCCCAGTCCCCCATGCATCCCCACTGCCCTCAGCTGGGGCTGCATTATCAGACTCAGGCCTTTATCTGAAGCTTCTACCCTGGGGCTGCGGAACAGACCTGGACACGGGGCCTGCTTTGCATCTCCCCTCCTACCTGGCCTTGCCCTCCTGAGCAGCTCAGCTATAAACGGCTCCTCCTTCCTCTAGATGGAGAGACAGGGCTGAGATGCTCCGTGTCTCTCCATCTAGAGCTGCCAAGATGATGCTGCAGACACAGCTTTTCTGGCTCCTGATCCTCTGGATTCAGGGTAAGAGCAGCGACAGGGGAGAGACCGGTCTGAAAGTATGATCTCTCCCCAAGAGGGGAAAACTGCTCATTCCCCTGTCGTGTGAACAGCAACTCTCAGCCACACGGGGGGCACAGACACTTGGAGCGGGCTCAGGGCTTGGGGCCCGGAAGGGCTTTAGGAGAGTGTTGGGCACTAGACATTCACTCCTTTGCATTTTAATGTTTCATTTACTGGATTTATCTTTTGTTGGTTTTGAATTTTCCCCTTGCAGGCTCCAGTGGGGACATTGTGCTGACCCAGACTCCGGAATCTCTGGCCGTGTCTCCAGGGGACACAGTCACCATCCGATGCAGAGCCAGTTCCACGGTTACCAGTTATGGCAACAACTGGCTGCACTGGTACCAACAGAAACCTGGACTGGTCCCTAAACTCCTTATCTATGATGCTTCCACCCAGGCCTCTGGGGTCCCAGCCCGGTTCAGTGGCAGCGGCTCGGACACTGATTTCACTCTCACAATCAGCCGAGTAGAAGCAGATGATGCTGGAGATTATTACTGTCAGCAGGGGCACAGCTTCCCTCTCGCACAGTGATACAGCCCCGTACAAAAACCTCCCTGGTTCTTTCTGCTTCTCTTGCTCAGCATCCCAGCTGCTTCCTGGGCAGGGTCAGTGACTGATCAGGGTAGCAGTGTATCAGATGGGCCACCCTGCTCGCTCTGTAGAACTCAGCTTGGTTTGATGCGACAGCAGGAGGAGGGAAGGGCTACTCACTGGTGTAAAGAAGCACAGCAGGATCCAATCCAGAGGTCACTGGAGAATCCGCTGGGTGTAGCCCTTCCTCCCACCTTGGTCTTTCTTTTTGTCTGAAACACACACACCCCCAATAGTCCCAGGGGGAATCAGCTCCAGCAGTTTCCCTGGGCCTGATGTTTCTAAAATGTGTTTGCTCCTATGGGGCAATGGGGGAGGGGCCTGTAACACCCCTCCCCACATCTTAGTCTTCTCCACAAGGCAAAACTCCCAGTTCCCGTGCTCTGTTATTGCAATGACAATTTACCAGAAGTTCAGTTTATTCATCAATTAGCCATAAAATTAAAGGTAAAATGCAACATGGAGCTACCAGAAAACAAAGTAATTAACCTAGAACAACTTACAAATAAATTAAAATAAACTAATAAATTATGACATCTTAAATGACCAGTTAAAATTTACCAAACACCCCCCTGCATGCACACTCAGTCTGGGCTGAGCCTGACAGAGAATAGAAGATTGTGAGCCTCACCACCTTGCTGAACTGGTTTGTCAGGGTGGGGGGACAGGAAAAAAACATTGTTAGGCAGAATGAGCATTTTGTTGCAAAGGTAACGCCCTGGTGGGGTCTTCAATGAACTTAGAGTCAGAAAAGGAGCAGGAGGGAGGAAGTGGAGAAAACCACCTGCAAAGAAAGTGAAGACAGGATCTTTACACTCTCTCTTCTATATTGACCAGCAAGGAGTAAGTAGCTTGCAGGGGAGGCTGCACAACCATGAACTAGAGACTTTCCAATTCACTACAAGGACTGAGCCCAGCCTCAACACCAAGGCTGCAAGAGACTCTGATGGACCTGGATTGTACCTCAGGGTAGGAGGACAGTTAAGGACCTTCAGTGTATTTTAGAATGCATTTTCTTTATATTTGATTTATGGACTTGCACCATCTGATCAACAGCCTTAGACTTTTATGTACTTAATATATGTTTTTATAACCAAGCCTAGCGTGCTTGTGTGTTTATTCGGCCTTGGGGGGTTCACCAAGGGATTACCCTATCTAGGTGAGAGCCGAGACAGACCTCTTTGAATAAGACAACCCCACCATGAAATCTTTCAAGCTACGGGTGGACAGAGAAAGTTCTCTGAGTTACGGCTGGGCTGAGAGAAAAGGGGGAGGCATTTCTGGGGGGGCAGCCCTCTGAAAGCTCCGGGAGTGTAGTGTGGGTTGCTGATCACTTGGGAACCTCTGTGGGCACAGGCAACTGGGTTGCGGCTGGCCTGGGGGCATCCGGGGGACAACCTAGAGAGAGGGGGGGACCCCGATCCCAGTGACAAAATTTACCATGGAATCCCTGCAGACAAATTGGTAGAAGGTCATGCAGGAAGAGAAGCCACAGATCAGTCTCCTCCTCCTCCCCTGCAGCTCATACAAACATCTAACCAGGTTCCTCTTTCCATACACAATGTCTTTAATATTCTGCTCATGCTGAAGTCACCATCTTTGCTGAGACATGAGGGACAGAGACAGGAGAATCCAGAGTGAGAGCCCTGACTCTGTGCGACCCCAATGATTCGAACCTGGTCTGCACTGCTCAGCGGAACAGCTGCTGCTGCGGGCGGCACTGATACTGGTTTTCATTTAGCTGCTGCACTCGATTCAGGGACAAACATCAGCCTCAGAGACGCCTTTGGCTTCCCAACCTGAAACAAACAAAAATATGAGTGAACCAAGAGCCCAGGCAGTCTCAGTGCAGCGAGAGACGCTGCCTTCCAGAGAGGTGAGCTGTTGCCGAACCAACACCTGCATCTGTGTGGCCTCAATGATCTTATCCCTGATTCCATTCATTCTTACCTTCTCCCTTGTCCAGGCTGAGGGATCATCCCAAACTCAGAACAGTGAGCCTGGCTCTGGGCTTATCGGCAGTGCTGCCACGTGGGAAACCAAACCAGGAGACCCGTGTCCCCAGGAGAGGTTGGTCCGATAACCGAGATCCTCACAATGGCTGTGTCTCCATCTCGTTCCTTCCAGACTGAGAGAGTAACCTCATTCTCGCAAAACAATTGCTGAGAGACTAGGGCTGAAACAAGGTCTTGATTCAGTATCCATGGGTCATATTTGCAGAGTCTACGGAACTAGGGATGTGCACTTTAACTCTCATTTGTTTTCATGATTCATTTTTTTATTATTAGAATTTCAATGATTTTTTATATATATATTTCCTTAGTCTTCATTTTGTTGTTCTTACTTTTTGTTTTTTTATTTCCATTAGTTTAAATGGAAAACACATTTTTGGTTGTGTCGTTCTTATTGGTCATCTGATTTTGATTACACTTAGTAGGACTCTATCACTAATGGAGGGCAGTATGTGTGCCAAAATTCAGAATGAATGGTTAAAGGGATCCTATTTTATAAGCAGTTTGACGTCTGTTATTTTACAAACTTCTGTGCACACATTCCTGGCTGTATCATCTTTGTCTTCCATCTGATATGCCTGGATCTAGGCAGGATTATACCCCTCCCCCAGGGAACCACCACTGCCTAATTTCAGAAAGATTGGATAAAGGCTTCCGATGTTATAAGTGATTTATCTTTGAATGCATATCTGATTTGTAACATCTTTGTATTCCAGCCAGTTTACATGAAATTTGGTAGCCTTCTATCTTAGAACTTTAGGAGCATCTCTGAAAAATATGAAAAGGATATTTATTTTATTTTAATTTTATTTACACATTTGTAGTCCACCCATTGTGCCGCAGGCAGCTCCGGGTGGGCGCACAACATAAAACATTTTAAAAAACTTTAAAAATAAACAAGGAGGTATAAAAAATCCCCACCCACCAACCCTGTCTCTTATACACATCTAGATGTGTATAAGAGACAGATATAGAACATAACAGTAAAAACAACTTTTAAAATAAACAACAAGGGAGGTATAAAAAAATCCCCAACCAACCCCCACCCTAACCCATTCCCCCCACCCTACCCATCCCGCCCCCCGAAAGTCAGGCAAAACAGCCACATCTTACAACAGCGTCGAAACCAGGGTAGATCCGGGACCAAGCAGGCCTCCATTGGCAGGGAGCTCCACAGCCGTGAGGCAGTCACCGAGAAGGCCCTCTCCATATGATAAAGGGTCACAAATTTAAAAGCCTGCACAGCATCTGGAGAGTTGGAGCCTATGCCAGGGTTTCTCTTACGTTTGTCACAGTGGTACAAGACGTGTCTGTGCAAACTGGCCAGCAGAAATGTCACCCGTGTATCATTCTGTCCTGTGACCACCACAACCCCTCACCCTCACTTGTTACTGGGAAGTTGGACGCATCTGCTTAGGAAAGAGCCATTAAGGGATTCTCTTATGTCCTCTGTCACAGTGCTCCAGGGTGTGATTGTAATGGACGTGTGAACCACGTCTCCTGTTTTCTGGGATGCTTCCCCTTTCCCTCTGCCTTGCTGCCTGATGTCCCAGTTATCTCCCTTCTATGCCCACCTCAGAGCCACCCAGAATTGGTCCTGGAAAGCTGGAAGCAGGCAGTGAGAGAGGAAATCACATCTCTGTCCCAGCCAGGGGTGTCTTTGAAATGTCAAACTAATTGGCCAGAGGATAGATCTGTCATCTCTGCTGTTTGGCAAAGGCTTCAGTCTGGGCGGGCATCCTGGGTGTGAGTGGGTGTCCATCAGCTTGCAGAGAACATCCCGGGAGTGGGCATGATGATATTGGGTAGCACCCCAGGTACATGGGGATTGGATTTATGTAGGTAACTGAACTCTTGCAATGAGCTCTAGTGTATGCACACACACACACACACACACACACACACACACACACACTGCTAGAAATGTCTGAGAAAACACTCTGACTAAAGCTAGAACTAACTACTACAGACAAAGACCAGGCCCAAAGAACAGCAGCTTATATCCACCCTCTATGCCCGCCTTGAAGCCACCACTGATTGGTCCTCCTGTAAAGGTGAAAGCATGCAGTAATTGGCCAGTGAATGTGTCTGTCAGTCTGTTGGGCTGCTCCCCACCCTTCCACTGCCCCCTCCCCCCCTGCCATGCCTGTCTCTGAATGGCACTGCATGTGCTATTTATCTGAATAATGAAAGTCTTCAAGGGGGAAACTTCAATTGCTTATCAAATTTGGACCCTTTATTAAATCTTTCTACAATTTAGCAGAGATGATTCTGAAGATGTGAGATACAATGTTTCCAAATGTCATTTAAAATGGTTGGAATACAAAGTTGTTACGGCCAGAAATACATTTACAAGAATCGCTTATAACACAAGGACACTTTATCCAATCCTAAAATCTGGCATAGATAGTAATTTCAGGCAGAGGTACACTCTTGCCAGGTTACATCCAAATCAGATGAGAGACAAAGATGATACAGACAGGAATGTGTATGTAGAACTTTGTAAAATAACAAATTACAACCACTTATAAAATTGGATTCCTTTATCCACTCTTTCTGAAATTTGGCACACACACTGCCCTCCATCGGGGGTACAATTCTGCCCAGTATAATTGAAATCAAATTAAAAAGAAAGAAGTTACAGCTGAAAATGTTTCATGTCTGTCCTATTAATTCGTAATAAAACATTTCTTTTTGTTTTTGCATTATGATGTTCTTTTGTTTTCGTTATTGAATAACAAAATGAAAAATCCCTATTTTCTTTTCTTTATTATAATAACGAAAATGAAATGAACACCCCTAGGGCACAGGAAAACCCAGAGCAAGAGTCCTGACTCTCTGGTGCCCCAGTGACACAAACCCAGCCTGTGCTGCTCAGCTCAGTAGAACAGCTGCTGCTGCTGCCACTGCATCAACAATTGTTTTCATTTAGCTGCTGCACTCAATTCAGGTACAAACATCAGCCTCAACATCAGTCCTTTGGCTTCCAGGCCGGAAACAGTGGCAGTGAACTTCCTAATTTCACAAGTCTGAGTGAGCTTTCATAGCAAGATGCTCTAATGTCCTGAGTTCTAATGCTGTAGTGCAGTAAAAATAGGGCAGCAGATTGGAAGAAAACAGAAGAGAGATGGAACCTGGTGGGATTCTTTCTTTTGATACTCCTAAATAACATATGTAAAACCCCAAAATATCCAATCTGAGCATTCACCGCCATTTTGGAAAATGGTCACTGAACACCCATTCTTTAATACTTTTTCCTTGATAATGTGAAAACAAATGTTCTTGCAAATAAAATTGCAAAAATAAAAAAAAGGATTCAGGTCTCCGATGTACTGGAATGTCAACTTTTGGTCCCAATTTTTTTCCCCATCCTGAATATACCGATGGTTTCCTATCCAGATATACCAGTTAGTAATCAGAAGATTGAAACATTAGTGCCAGAAATGACCAATTTTGGGGGTATCTGGGTACCCGATCAGTAATCAAGTAGACTGTTGAGTACCCAACGAGGGAGTGGGTAGAAAATCATCCCCCCCGTTTGAGCTCTGGGACATCCCCACCCAAAACAAACCTCTTGGCAGCTCTGTTTCATAGGCCGGTCCTGTCAGAACCCTGGCCAAGCACCCAAGCATTCCTGGGGACAGATCCACAGCGCTTCCACCCCATCCCTCTGGGATTCTCACCCCCCGCTCTGTGGCTGTTGACTGGAAGACTATTTAAATCTCCTGATCAGCAGGATGGACCCTGATGATGCTGGAGATGCCCATTCCGCGCTGCCCTGCTCAGCTCAGTGGAACAGCTGCCCCTGCTGTAACCGGCACCGTCCCTCTCTCCATGTAGCTACCGTGCGCAATTCTGGGGCAAATTGCACAGCCTCAGAGATGCCCTTTAGATTTCTGGCTTGAAAGAAAACTGTGAGGGAGTCAAGAGCCCAGCCGGGCTCATTGCAACGAGAGGAGCTGCCCTTCAGACTGAAGGGGGTTTTACCGAACCAGGGTGTGCTTGTGGCTTCAATGGGTGCGTTAGTTTATTCTCTCCCCCGAGCAGTGGGACGTTGCCAGCAGGGTAGCAGTTCCTTTTGTCAGTGTGTCCTTCGGAGGAGATAGAGACAGGAGCCCGATGGGTTTTCTTTGCAGCAAGCTCAGAAAATCCAACAGGTGCTTCTGTGTCACACGGTGAATCACAATGTCCTTTCCCTCTGGAATCTGCTGCTCATTTCAATGAACACCCAAGAGCTCAGTGGGAGGAGAGAGAAAATGAAACTTTCTACAGCACTAGACCCAGAGCCAGGTGCTCTGCCGGTTGGCCCTTTCACTTCTCTCTCTGGGCGCGGGTTTGGGTCACGGGTGAATTCCCATCTTGGAAGTCAATTTGCATGTTCTGCCCCCAGTGCCATCACCCTTTCACCTGGGGCCATTATAAATGCTCCGTGTCCCACATTATGGTTAATTGACCAACATTGGACCTCTCAGACCATGGATGAAGATGCTCTCACAAGCTCAGCTCCTCTGGCTGCTTGTGCTCTGGGTCCAGGGTAAGGGCCCAGCCAAGAGGGCCCTGACTGTGTTCAACACACAGTGGGGAGAAGGGTTAGATTCATGGGGGGTCATTATAGACAGATCCCTAAACCTCCCTCAGGGAATCACAGTAACTGCTGGAACTCTCTTGTGCTGTTTAACTCTGTTGAAATTAAGGTACAAATGGGTTGAATTGGAGAGTGAGACAGCCAGGGAGTCCGGAGAAAATGACAATACACAGAGCAGTTCAATGACTGATCAAATCTCTATTAAGTTTGTTTTCTAATTTCAGACTCGAGTGGGCAGATTGCTGTGACTCAGACTCCAGAATCCCTGGCTGTGTCTCCAGGGGACACAGTCACTATCCGATGTAAAACCAGTTCTACTGTTCATAGCTACATGGCCTGGTACCAGCAGAAACCTGGACAAGCCCCTAAGCTCCTGATCTATGATGCATCCACCCTGCAATCTGGGGTCCCAGCCCGGTTCAGCGGCAGCGGCTCGGGCACTGATTTCACTCTCACAATCAGAGGGGTTGAAGCTGAGGATGCCGGAGATTATTACTGTCAGCAAGCTCTCGATGCACCTCTCCCACAGGATTACAGCCCCGTACAAAAACCTCCCTGTGCCGTTCAGTGCAGGGTAACCGCTGCCTGCCAATCTGAGCAGCTTCCTCCTCAGCGCAGCTGCTACTCCCGTGAGAGCAGAGCCCCTCGTCTCACTGAGCTCCCCAGTCAGCCATGCACGTCACTAGAAATGTCTGGCCCAGACAGGTTTCCTGCTAGAGAGAGTTCCTTTCCCCTCCCACAAGGGACATTTTCATGAGCCAGTGGAAATGTTTCACATAAGAAATGGGCAAAATTTGGCATATTTAGTATTTTCCTCTTTTTACAAAGAAACTACACATTTTGTGCGGACAATTATTTTCAATTTTCAGTAAAGAAACCATCATTTCAGTGTTCAACTTATTTTTTTTCCCCGGTGGTGTGGGGGATATACTAAAAGAAAAGATTATTTTTGGTCATTGCTCTCTGAAATGGACCAAAGCCACCCCAAACTCCCTTTCAGAAACTGCAATATATGGGAAAACTAGAACTTTCAGTGTTTAGTAATAAAGAGTAGGAAGATGGTTTGGGGGGGGGGGGAAATCCATTAAAAAATAATAATGAATGATGAGATAAAACGACAAATATTTCCCTTCCGATAACACGTAATGAAAAATATGAATCATTCATTTGAAGTTTCTTGAGAGGGGAAAGTGGTCAGCTCAGGGTTTTATCTGAACTAAAGAAGGGACGGGACACTGAGGTCTCTGTCATTTAGATGTTATACTGGGCACTCGCCAATCCCAGGCTCACTAGCAGCCCAGGATACAAGTGCAAGATACTAAGAGGGACGAAGAGAGACAGAAGAGAGCACCTTGGACCCAGGAAAGTCCAAGTTAAAATGTGCCCAGTGCTCCTGGGACTCTGGGTAGAGGGGGGTGCAGAGGCTGGGAGAAGCCCTGAGCTGCCACTGCAGGAAAAAAACTGGCATGTTTAATTACCTTAGCTAAGGTGTCTTTGGGGGGGTGGGGGGAGAGAGAGAGCAACAAAAACAAGCAAAATCTTTATATTCATATTCTACTAAATTTATTTTTTTCTTACTTATAAAACTAAGAACATTTTTGTATCACTTACCTTTGAAAATAAAGTTGTAGCTCACCATAATTCTTGAACGTGTAGCCCTTGACTACAGAACGGCTGAGGAATCGAGGATTACTGTCGGAAACCCTTCTGGTGTTTCTGGGAAGGATCCACCCATATGACATGGAGCAGAATTGGCAGCTACAGGACTGCCGTGGATTCCCTTGATTGCCAGAGCGGTGTGTCATTTTGGGTCCCCCGGAGCAACACCCAGCCTTGCTGAGAGTATGGAGGCCTTTTCGAGAGAGGACTCGGCCATTGGGGGCAACAGTTTCCCATCCGGGATGGGGCAGGGAGTGGTATTGGAGAAGAGGCTGATAGTTAGTTAGTTAAACCAGGATTGGACTGGGTTACTGATCAGACCCCGCGGTTGGGATCTGATTCAGGGATGGGGCTGGTAACAGTCGTTACCCGTGGCCATTCCCATCCCCGTCCAGGATCATGACCACACTAGCCATGGTTCTGGAGGTGAGGCCGGCCTCACCTCCAGAGCCGTGGTCAATTTGATCCTATCTGGGTGTTCACTCTGGTGAACATCTGGCCGGGAGCAAACAGATTTGCCTGAGATCACTGCCACCACACCGGATCCACTGTAGTTCAGTGTGGTTAGCAGCTATTTTGTAATGTCTGAAAATACCCAAACTCTTTTGAGGGCTTATGAGGAAATGTATGGGGCAGACATTTCGGGTATAACAGCTAAAGAGGATATAGAGATACCAGAACAAGTTTATTCACTCTGCATTGGAGGGGGATCTCTATTTCCAGCAGCCCTATTATGGTTGGAGGCGTGACTGGATTCTGCAGTGACTAAAATTTCTATTCGAGTGTTAAATTACTGGTTTAGGGTGCTGACCTATTCTCCATTGTGTCTGCCTAAAATGTGTTTAATTGAGGATCAGGATTGTGGTATGTATAAACAATCCCCATGGCTGTCATATGTTCATTATACACCGAAAAGTCTGGGTAGTTTCATCTAGAATGATGCTCAGAGGATAGATTATTACTTGGTCAACGTGTTAGAGATGTTGCCAGACAAAATGACTTCGCTATGGATCGTGTCTCATGGATTGCCTCCCTCTCTCTTTTGTTTAAACATACTTGGGGCTCGGAGAAATAACTTAAAATTGATTTGAAATTTAAACTGCGTGCTGCAAATGCCATCTGCAATGTTAGAAGGCCGCAGGTTGACTGTCCCTAGAAACAAGATATTTTGCCCTAGGTGCTTGGACAAAATTGAGGATTCCATACATTATGTATTGGAATGTCCATTATTTAATGTTGTTAGACAGGAGTTTATCCTGCCTTTACTACCTTTCACTAGTGCATACTGAAAGCGTGGATTTTTCAACAGACAGGGGAGGGTTTTCTGTGCCAGCTAACTTTATTTGCTTTGCGAGCAGGGTATTGGGAACTTGATGATTTGTCATTGTGAAATCCTGGCAGTTTGGAAACTTTTGTTAATTGTATTTTTTCCAATGGAGTATTCTGGGTATGTTCAGCTACTTAGATTTGCATTACTTGGATGATAGTGTAAGACAATCCATAATAAATTTGCATTACTTGGATGATAGTGTAAAATAATCCATAATAATAAACTTAATTTCGTTCTATTGACCAGAGGCAAGATTTCCTGAGAGAAGTTAAATAATGTTTTTTTGGGCCTGTTATTATTGATGATAGAACTCATCATGTCCTAGACTGTTTTTAGTCTCATGAAATTAGTTGTTTCTCATGAAATTAGTCTCATGAAATTTAGTCTCATGAAATTTGTTGTTATAATTTTTTTTTGTATTGTTTTATGTGGAGTAAAAACTTCGACAACCTTGGGAAAACTAACTTGGTGGTTGTTATAAAAGGAAAATAGTGGTGATACCCAGGTTGGCTGTATTTGTTCATGAAGTTAATCTTATTATGTGTATACATATACAATTGTTATGGTTTGGTTTGGTTGTAAATGTTTACTGGTACAGGATTGTAAGATTTTCTTGCATCGGGTCATGGTGAAAGCTTGTGCCTAAGTAAATAAAACAAACAAAGAAGGAGGCGGAACTGCTTCTGTTAACAGAGCAAAAGCGGGACGGAGAGGGAAGGTTCAGAGGAATCCAGTGATTGTTTCTGGGTTACACACTTTCTAGCCTTTCATCCCTACTCCATTCATGAGCCATTCCCTCCCATCCCTAGGCCTGATCCCTGCCCACCCCCACCCCCTAGCATGCATTGGGGCACGTAGTGCTCAGGGCAAAACAGCTCTGCAGGGAATGTTTCCTGCCCCTTCTCACACACAGGGGATCTGCCGTGCAGCAGACTGGGCCCACACTGACCTGCCTCAGGGGCAGCTGCTCCCCCAAGCTCCCTGTGTATGAACACAATGTGTGAACAAATGAAGCCCAATNAGGCAGGTTTGCGGGGAATGTTTCCTGCACCTTGTCACACACAGGGGGATCTGCCGCGCAGCAGACTGGGCCCACACTGACCTGCCTCAGGGGCAGCTGCTCCCCTAGCTCCCTGTGCATGAACAAAATTACTTGTTAACAAATGAAGCCCAATGCCAGTAGCTGGATTCTACCCAATGCTCAGAACAGCCTTGTTTGGAGCGAGAAAAATGGAATTCTCTCCTTCGGTCACAGATCAGCACTGGACAGCTCCCAGGCAGCGACTGTGGGGCTTGCTACTAGAGACATTCACCACTAGATGGTGCTGTGGAGCTGTCACTCCTAGATATGGAACCACCTCTTTGATAGGCAGTGGGTCAAAAGTAGAACATCCTGTACTGAGAGTCCTGAGCAGAATGGACCGGCTGGTCTGTTGGGGGGTCCCTGTGTGCACACTCCAGGGACACAGACCCCATAGCTGTGGGGACATGAAAGGATGACACCCAGGCAGCTGAGAAGCAGTGGGGGCTGCAGACAGCTCCCAGCTGTTCCCTTCAGAGCTGGAAACAGAAGGGTGTCTCTCGCCCCCGACAGCCATTACAAATAGACCCTGTACGGTTCAGTGACTGCTCATTGCAAACCCCCACATTAGGGGTCCATCAGAGCCCAGGACAGAGACACAGACTCTCCCGCCTCTGCCCCCTGGAACATTTCTACCCTGAGCAGATCAGCTCACAAACCCCTAGAGGAGAAACCTGTCCCAGGCTCATGTCGAACAGGAGATGAAGCTGCCCAGCCTCAATTCATTTCTCTCCCCATAGTGACCCCCTCATTCCAGCTTGCTCCCCAGATGCTGATGCTGCACCCCATTGGCTGGGGGAAGCAGCCATTGCTGTCGTGTGCCCCACCACCATGTCCCCATGGGGGACAGGATGCCGACAAGGGGAAGAGCCCCCTTCTTTCCAGTCTCTGATCTACTCCCCACCCCCTGCGCACTGGGGCTCATGTGACCCCTCCAGAGTCAGGCTCAGCTAATGCTGGGATCCCACCAGCTCCCCCTGCAGATACCAATAGGAAGACAAAGCAAACACTGAGACTAGCACAAATCATTCCAGGATCCAGACCCTGCTCCCACCCCCCACCCCCTGTGCAGCCCTCAGCTGGGGCTGTATTCTCAGACTGGGGGCTGGAAAGAGTTCTTTATCTACAGTCTCAGCCCTGGGGCCAGGGAAGGGACATGGACATGGGGCCTGCTTTGCATCTCCCCTCCTGCCTGGCCTTGCTCTGCTGAGCAGCTCAGCTATAAACGGCTCCTTCCAGAGGCTTCAGGGCTGAGATGCTCCGTGTCTCTCCATCTAGAGCTGCCAAGATGATGCTGCAGACACAGCTTTTCTGGCTCCTGATCCTCTGGATTCAGGGTAAAAGCAATGAAGGGAGAGAGACTGGTTTTGAAATAATGACCTGTTCCCAAGAGGGAAAAACCACTCACTCCCCTGTCGTGTGAACAGTAACTCTCAGCCACATGGGCACAGAGACCTGAAGCATGATCGGGGGCTTAAGGCCAGGAAGGGCTGTAGGAGAATGGTTGACACTAGACATTCACACCATTATCATTCATTGGATTTATCTTTTGTTGTTTTTGAATTTTCCCCTTGCAGGCTCCAGCGGGGACATTGTGCTGACTCAGACTCCGGAATCCCTGCCCGTGTCTCCAGGGGACACAGTCACCATCAGATGCAAAGCCAGTTCCAGTGTTACCATTTGGGATGGCAGTAACCGGCTGCACTGGTACCAACAGAAACCAGGCCAGGCTCCCAAACTCCTTATCTATCAGGCTTCCACTCAGGCCTCTGGGGTCTCAGACCGGTTCAGCGGCAGCGGCTCGGACACTGACTTCACCCTGATGATCAACAGGGTGGAAGCTGATGATGCTGGAGATTATTATTGTCAGCAGGGTGCTAGCTCCCCTCGCACAGTGCTACAGCCCCGTACAAAAACCTCCCCGATTTACTCTCTTTCTCTTGCTCAGTGTCCCAGCTGCTTCCTGGGCAGGGTCAGTGACTGATTAAGGAAGCAGCTGCCCATTCCCCAGGGTCAAATTGAATCCTCCCTGCTCGCTTTGTAGCACTCAGCTTGGTTTGATGGGAGGCAGGATGAGGGAGAGGCTACTCACTGCTGTAAAGAAGTGCAGCAGGATCCAACCCGGAGGACACTGGAGAGTCTGCTGGGTGTAGCGCTCTCTTGGTCTTTTTATTGTGTCTGCTACCCATTCCCCCAACCCCCCAGTTCATGGTCCCAAGGGGATCAGCTCCAGCAGTTTCCCTGGGCCATGATGTTTCTAAAACGTGTTTGCTCCTATGGGGCGATGGGGGAGGAGCCTGTAACACCCCTCCCCACGTCCTAATCTTCACAAGGCAAAACTCCCAGTTCCCCATTCTCTGTTGTTGGAATGAAAAATTTACCAGAAGTTCTGTTTTTTCAGCAATTAGCCATAACTAAGATAAAATACTACATGAAGCTACCAGAAAACAAAGACATTTACATAGAACAATGGACAAAATAAATAAAATAAACTGAAATAAATAATGATGTATCTGGTTTGTTTTTCTTCTCATGAATGATTAGCTAAACTTTACAAAAAACACAACCCCTGCCCAGGCTGGCCCAAGCATCACAGAGACACCTCCTGTCTGGGTACCTGCCCCCAGCAACACTCACTGAATCCTGCAGCAGGGAGTTCCAGATCTGTAGAACTCCACCGTTGACCTGACACCTTTAATGGCAGCTTCCTTTCTCTAAACTTCTTTTACTGCCGAATTGGGGCTTTTGTAATCCATCCCTGATGCTGTGGCTGTTTGATCCAAAGGCACCTGTGTCGGAGGTTGCTGAGGTCAAAGCCCTCTTAAAAGGTCAGGCCTAGCTCTGTCCTCTTACAGGAGCCCCAAGCACCCAGTAACTTTACCATGAAATCCCTGAAGATCAGTTGGTAGCAGGTCATGCAGGAAGAGAAGCCACAGATCCTCCTTCCCCCCCCCCCCTGCAGCCCATACAAACATCCAACCAGGCTCCTCTTCCCATACACAAAAGTCTTTACTATTCTGCACGTCACCATCTTTGCTGAGACATGAGGGACAGAGACAGGAAAATTCAGAGCGAGAGCCCTGACTCTCTGGGGTCTCAGTGATACCAACCCGGCCTGCGCGGCTCAACTCAGTGGAACAACTGCTAACGCTGCTGTGACCAGCCCCAACACTTGCTTTCATTGAGCTGCCATGCTCAGTTCAGGGACAAATGTCAGCTTCACAGATGCCCTTCGGCTTCCTGGCCTGAAACAAAAATAATCAGGAATGGGTCGAGAGCCCTGCAGGAGAGGTTGGTCCAATAACCGAGATCCTTGGAACGGCTGTGTCTCCATCTCGTACCTTGCAGACCGACAGGGCAACCTCATTCTCTCAAGACAATCGCTGAGAGACTCGAGTGGAAATGGGGACTTAGTTTAGTATCCGATGGTAATGCCCGCAGGTTTGAGTCCTGCGTCGGAAACTTAACAGGCTCCCTGGGGACCCAGATACCCCCCCAAAATCGGACATTTCCTGTACTGATTTTACAGTTACGAGCTAGTATATTAGTACTGGCTCCCCCAGACCTCCCCTCCTTCCATAGACAGTGCAAAGCCTGGGTGTTTTGCCAGGCATCTGGTCTGGGGGGCAGGTAGTGGGTGGGTATCTACTTTTGAGATTTTTATAATTTATATTGTATTTTATATTGTTGTATCTCTGTTTTTATTGTTTAATATTAGCCGCCCTGAGCTGTCATTGGGCAGGAGGGGGGTAGGTTAGAAATTTTGATATAAATAAATAAATACTGTGGAACTTGCTCCCAGCGGGGATCTGCCTCGGCTCAGAACTCCTTGCGTTCCGCCGCCAGTGCAAGACATGGCTCTTCCACCAGGGGTTTGTTGACCGGGGAGGGAGGATTGATGGGTGGCTCTTGAAGTAGGGTGGGTGGGTGTATTTTTTATTGCACACCGTTTGATGTTTCTTATGGTTTTTATTGGACTGTAATCATTGATTAATTATTAATTATTGTATTTTTGTTGCTGTATATTTTTATGCTTTTATGTTGTAAGCTGCTCCGAGCTGCCGGGCGCAGGAAGGGCGGGGGTAAAAAAACAATAAATAAATAAATATTGGTATGGAAAACAAAACAAAAAAATCAGGACTGGAAGTTGACATTCTGGGACCGGAAGTCAACATCCTGGGACATCGCGTAGCCAAGTGAGTTTGCAATCGGATACCGATTACTACTCAACATTGTTGGTTTGATTTATGTGCCAGAAGTTGCCAGATATACCCATTGGATACACCCATTCTGAAGCTCTGCCCCCACCCCCTCACTCCCAGTTGGGCCTTACTCAAACAGCATCTCATTGCAACCAACAGCCCGACCCAGAGCAAGGGAAGGGAGCAGAATCTGGCTCGTACCTACATGATCCCGGTCTCCCAAGGTGCTGAACTAGTCAGTATCGATTCCAGGGGGCAAACACTGTTCCCCACCCCCCTGTGCAGACCACACTGCCCTCATCCAGGCCGTAGTCTCAGACTTGACGGCTGGAAAGGGTCCTTTATCTATAGCCGCAACCCTGGGAAAGACATGGACATGGGTCTGCTTTGCATCTCCCTTCCTGCTGGGCCTTGCCCTGCTGAGCAGCTCAGCTATAAACGGATCCTTCCTGAGGCCTCAGGGCTGAGATGCTCCGTGTCTCTCCATCTAGAGCTGCCAAGATGATGCTGCAGACACAGCTTTTCTGGCTCCTGATCCTCTGTATTCAGGGTAAGAGCAGCGACAGGGGAGAGATGCGTCTGAAAGAATGATCTCTCCTCAAGAGGGAAAAGCCACTCATTCCCCTGTCGTGTGAACAGCAACTCTCTCATCCACACGGACGCAGACAGACATGTGGAGCGGGATCAGGGTTCGGGGCCAGGAAGGGCGTTAGAGGGTTGGGCATTAGACATTCACACCTTTGCATTTTAATGTTTCATTCACTGTGAATGTATCTTTTTTCTTTTGAATTCTCCCCTTGCAGGCTCCAGCGGGGACATTGTGCTGACCCAGACTCCGGAATCCCCGGTCGTGTCTCCAGGGGACACAGTCACCATCAGATGCAAAGCCAGTTCCACCATTGGCACTGGCTTGCTACACTGGTACCAGCAGAAACCAGGCCAGGCTCCCAAGCTCCTGATCTACAGCACTTCCACCCGGGCCTCTGGGGTCCCAGACCGGTTCAGCGGCAGCGGCTCGGGCACTGACTACACCCTCATGATCAGCCGGGTGGAAGCTAACGACGCCGGAGATTATTATTGTTAGCAGGGTCAGAGCTGGCCTCTCACACAGGGCTACAGACCCATACAAAAACCTCCCCAGTTCATTCTGCTTCTGCTGCTCAGCGTCCCAGCTGCTTCCTGGGCAGGGTCAGTGACCGACCAGGGAAGCAGCTGCCCACTCACTAGGGGCAGTCACTGAATCCTCTCTTGCCCTTCCTTTCTCAGCAGCAGCTGGTTTGTCTGATTCAAGGGGATGACTGGAGGAGAGAGGGGCACTTGATGATATCAACAAAATATAAATAAAATGCAAAAGGGCAAATAAAATACAATAGAAAACAAGGATATTTCCTAAATTCTCAAACATAAACACATATTTTTTTGAAAAAATTGGGACTAAGCCCAGAAGACTCTGGCCTGGAAAGCACTAAAGAGTCTGCCGTGTTTTTTGCTTTTTCTCAGTGGGTTGTTTTGTTAGCATCTGCCCCCTCCATCACTACAGTCAGAGACGCATGGTGCTCAGTGTCACGGGTTGGAGATCCGCACCCCCCACTTTACCGGGTTTGAGTGACTCGGTTTCCCTCACTCACAGCCCACTTGAATCCATTTTCTCTCTGGCTGATTCAATCCTGAAGCAGGGACAACCCCTTTGTCACTCAAGGGCCCGATCCTTCCCGTTTACAGACTCTTTACTCTCTGGGTTCACCAGTGCTGAGGCACTGGGGCTCAGCGTGTTTCCCAATGTCACACCAAACACTGCTTCTCAATAGAGAAGTTAGTTTATTGATTACATAAGCAAGACAGTTGATACAGAGTGGTAACTAGAAATCAAAGGTAAATATAATGCATTCCTAATCTATACTGGCTGAGTTCCTAGATAAGAATCTTACCCTACGGAAGTCTGTTGAGGTTCTTCTCAGTCAGTGATGTTAAGTGACTGGGCGCTGGTTCTTAGAGAGTTTAAATCAAAGTCCCCTCTCTCAGTTCATGGCTGGCTTGGCTCAGCCTTCCTGGCTGCAAGATGTTGAGTGAGTTCCCAATAGTCACTGCCCCCCAATGGGGTACAACTCTCCTTATATCCTTGGGGTTAAACCCCTAGTATCTTCTCGAGGCTTCGAGAATTCCTTTTGTTCTCTCTCTCAGCTTTCTGTGTCTGCTTGCACGTAGGCAATGGCTGCCTGCATTAGCATTTAAATGTCTCTGGCTCTCCATTTGGGGTGAATCCACATCTGGCCATTTCCTGGATTTTCCAGTTCTCCTTTCACAGTACATGAATTGAGTGCTACAGGTCTCAGTTGTAACATTTCATACATGTTGAACCTTTTGCTTTACATATTTATTAGGCTTGTAGCCTGCATGCAGGCCAGTATCACACATGTGTGACCCTATGTTCCTCCATGACAATCAGGTCCAACACGCTTCCCTTGGATGCTAACACACATTCACTCCTACATGGGGGCCGAGGTAAACACCTGACCAGTGACCACATTTCAGGGTCCATCACAACCCCCTGCAAATCCAGCTGCAGCCTTGATCACCTTGATTTGTTCTTTCCTCCCAACATTTCTAGTGTCTAAAGGGGAGTAGAAGCCCAGTCTCTGATCCCTGGGAGCTCTGCCCTCTGACCCCAGAAAGTCCGTGCTCTGATCCCCAGAATTCCCCACCCACAGCTTCTATTTATTACAAAAATAACCACTGATTCAAATAATGTAAAGAGCACTTATTAAATAATGCCGCTGATAGTTTGTTCAATGTAAACATTCTCCAAGAATAATGGGGCAGAAATGCACCCATTTACATGCAATGATTGGTGCAAACATCGGCAGCATTAAACACTGCAGCCCACTGTCTATCTCTGAGACTCATCTGGGGGGGGGGAGGTGGGAATCATTTTGTTTTGTTAAAAAAGAAACTTTTAAAAAAAAAATCAAAGAAATACACCAGATATGAATCTGTCTGTTCTTTCTGCCCCAAAACTGTAATACTGTGAGTCCAGGTGAAGCTGCAGCTTGTTGTTTTAAGCCAGTGGTGAGTTAGGAGTTGAATATTTGTTAGGCTGCAGGAGCATTAAAAGTGTTGGGTAGCTAAACTTTCAGTCTCCTACAGTACTTCTGAAAGTATTTTATGCCATTTTTCCTTAACAAGTAACCACCTTGCTGTTTTCCATCTGTAATTCCATCAGAGGAAGGATGGGGAAGGGGGGGGGGAATCAGTTTTGAATTCTGTGATATCTAATAAGATTGGAGCCCACAATGAAGTTTTCCTTCCAGTTGCAGCATTTATTTGGGTTCTTTCCCAAGTGGTGCATTCTCTGATGGGGAAGAAGGGCTGAACTCACTGAGACTGGATTGAAAAAAATGAACAGCTAAAAAAAAAAAGAACAAATTTAAACAAATAAAACACACACTGATATACTTTCCCCTCACCTAAGCCAGCCTTGCACCATAAAGCTTCTAATCTCCCTTTCAAAGCTCTGTCAGCTGAGTTTCAGGAGCAATTACTGGCTAGACTGTTAGACTCAGTGTCCAGAAAAAGACTTTTCATATTGCCCATTCAGTTATCTAGCTGCAGCGGGGTGAGCAGTGTGGCTGGGTAGCTGAGCATTGGAATAGCCAAGAAGGTAGCATTCTGGGTTCTCATTTTGCCCTTCTGCCACCTCTCTGTTACTTTAATCCAAGAAAGAGGGAACAGCTCCAAGTTCCTTACCTGGCAGAGAGGAGTTTTAAAGGAAAAGAGGAGAGGTGCACAGGAAGCCCAGTCACTGAACGTGGAATTCCCTGACCACCTTAGCAGGGAGGCCAAGGCGTTAGCAGATCTGTACCTGACTGGTTCCTTCCTTTCTCTTTCCAGTAGTAGGACAGTGATTCCTGCAGGCCGGACAGTGAGATCTGGCACTCAGAGCAGGACTACCTAGACCTGAAGGGAGTACTCACAAAAATAGATATACCTGATGAATTTGTGGTACCCAAATCAACTCGACAACAAGGTGACCGGTACTGATCAATCCCCAATTTCAATCGGATTCAGGTATCTGATGTCGTGGAATGACATTGGGTCCTGTTTTTTTAACTTCCGGTTCTAATTTTTTTTCCATCTCGATTTTTTCCGTTTCCATCCAGATATGCTGATTGGTAATCGGAAAATTGAAAAAATTAGCACCTGAAATTACCAAATTGGGGGGTATCCAGGTGCCCAGTCAAGTAGCCTGTTGAGTGCTCAATAGGGTAGTGGGTAGAAAATCATCTCCCCATTTGAACTATGGGGCCGCCCCATCCACACCAGGACTGTTGGCAGCTCTGTTACCTGAACCGGTCCCAGCTGAACCCTGGCCAAGCACCCAGGTGTTCCTGGGGACAGATCCACAGCGCTCCCACCTCGTCCCTCTGGGATTCTCACCCCCCGCTCTGTGGCTGTTGGCTGGAAGACGAGTTAAATCTCCTGATCAGCAGGGTGGACCCTGACGATGCTGGAGATGCCCGTCCCGCCCTGCGTCGCTCTCTCCATTTAGTTGCTGTGCTCGATTCTGGGGCAAAACGTCAGCCTCAGAGACGGCCTTTGGATTCCTGGCCTGAAAGAAAAGTGTGACTGAGCCGAGAGCCCAGCCGGGCTCATTGCAGCAAGAGGGGCTGCCCTACACACCGAAGGGGGTTTTACCAACGAGGGTGTGTGTGTGGGTTCACTTAGTGCGTTAGTTTGTTCTCTCCCCCGAGCAGTGGGACGTTACCAGCAGGGCAGCATTTCCTTTGGTCAGTGTGTCCTTCGGAGGCGAGAGAGAAGGATTTTCTTTGCAGCAGGCTCTGAAAAGCCCACGGCTGCTTTCTTGTCACACGGTGAATCACAATGTTCATCATCAGGAATCTGCTGCTCATTTAAAAAAAAACAGCCAGAGCTTGGCAGGGGGGGAGGGGGATGAAACTCCTCTAGTTCGGCCCTTTCACTTCTCTCTCTGGGCGGGTGTTTGGGTCACGGGTGAATTCCCACCTTAGAAGCTGATTTGCATGTTCTGCCCCCAGTGCCATCGCTCTGTCACCTGGGGCCGTTATAAACGCTCTGTGTCCCCCGTTGCAGTTCATTGATCGGCATCGGGCCTCTCAGACTGTGAATCAAGATGCTCTCGCAGGCTCAGCTCCTCTGGCTGCTCGTGCTCTGGGTCCAGGGTAAGGGCTCAGCCCAGAGGGCACTGTCTGTGTTCAACACACAGTGGGGAGAAGGGTTAGATTCATGGGGGTTCATTATAGACAAATCCGTAAACCTCCCTCAGGGACTCACAGTAACTGCTGAAATCCGTAAACCTCCCTCAGGGACTCACAGTAACTGTTAACTCTTTTGAATTAAGGTACAAATGGATTAAATGTGAGTGTCGTCTGCAACTGAGAGACAGCTAAGAAGGCAAGAAAGAAGGGACAATACACAACGCGGTTCAATGACTGATCAAATCTCTATCAATTAAGTCTATTTTCTAATTTCAGGCTCCAGCGGGGACGTTGTGGTGACCCAGACTCCGGAATCCCTGGCCGTGTCTCCAGGGGACACAGTCACCATCAGATGTAAAACCAGTTCCAGTGTTAGCAGCTACATGCACTTTTACCAGCAGAAACCTGGACAAGCTCCCAAGCTCCTGATCTATTATGCATCCACCCTGCAATCTGGGGTCCCAGCCCGGTTCAGCAGCAGCGGCTCGGGCACTGATTTCACTTTCACAATCAGCCGGGTGGAAGCTGATGATGCCGGAGATTCTTACTGTCAGCAGGGTAATAGCCACCCTTTCCACAGTGATACAACCCCGTACAAAAACCTCCCTGTGCCGTTCAGTGCAGGGTAACCGCTGCCTGTGAATCTGAGCCTCCTCCTCAGCGCAGCTGCTACCCCGTTAGATCAGAGCCCCTCGCCTCACTGAGCTCCCCAGCCACCGGTGCACGTCAGTAGAAATGACTGGCCCAGACAGGTTTCCTGCTAGTATTGCACAAGGTAGAATTGCAAGAGCTGGTGATGAGACATTTTTTTCACATAGAGACATAGGCAACAGTTAGCATGTTTTATTATTATTTTTAAAACAGATGTTTTACACTGACAATCATTTTCCACCTCTAGGAACATAATCCCTCATTCATCTTTTTTTTAAAACTTAATTTTCAGTGTTTTGTTACAGATGATTTGGAGATGAGGGATGCCCTCCCCCAGAGTTCCCCTGATTGGTTCTGGGAGGCAGGAGGCATTGACCAATCACAGGGTGCCATTCAACTGCCTGGAACCTGTTTGCTCTGCTCATTGGCCAGCGATTGCATCCATTAGATCCTTCTCCTCCCATCACAGCCCCAGTTCAAGATTTCAACACTGTTTCTGGCTCCGAGATGTCTGCTCCCTCCTCCCCGTCGCCACATTTCCCTCCAAAAAAAACACCTGCCAGGCTGCTAGGCAATAACGAAATCAATAACGACTTTCATTATCGTTATTGATTTTGTTGTTTTTTGTCGTTTTTGTCGTGCAATAATAACAAAAACAACAAATTTCATTTTCGTTATTGATATAACAAAAATAACTATTGGAGATTACTTTTTGTAAACAAAATATATATATTTTAAAATTAATGGAAAATAAAAGAAAATGGGGGGGGAAAGTCCAATCTGATGAAAAGAAAACAAAAATATAAATCATGAATTTGAAGTTTTTAGAAGAAAAACTGCTCTGCTCTATCTGTTACCTGATAAGACAATGGCATTTCTAAAATCAAATTTCCAATATTTCAGTCTCTGTGCCATGAAATCCTCACTCCCTGCTGTTGGCAAATGAGATAATCGGCTTCAGGGACTTCCCTGAACCAGTCTCCCAGAATCCTCTAGTGCCAAACCAAACCTAGGGCAGAGAGAGAGAGAAAATGCTGGGAACTAGAGTTCAAAGGGATCACAAGGGTCATCTAATCCAGTTCCCCCCCCCCCCCAAACACACACACACACTCCCTGTTTGGATCCCAGATAGCCCTCTATCTGGCCTCATCTTGCATTGACCTCGAGCAAGAGCATGTAGAATTGCCCAATGGGAGCCGGAATTAGTGCTGAAACTTGGTATTCCAAACTACTCTGCTTTTGCCGAGTATCCCAATATTCGACTCCATTTTACCGCGTGACCAAGGAATTGGCACAGTACTCGGTACTTAGTAAGTCCTCAAACGAGCAACATATGGGTCTTTTCCTGTCCCTATGGACGGGAACTCGGTACTCTGAAAATACTTGGTACTCAGTTTTATTTTACAGAGTATTTTACCGAGTATCGAGGATTCAGCCATGTTACCGAGGACCAACCAAAGACTCGGAGCTGATCCTCGGAAACTTGGAAATACTCACCAATCTTCTTCTTTCTTTTTTTTTTTTTATGGTTTGCTGCAGCACTAGTCAAAATGGCCCCAATCCAATGTCCCGCGGATCCCCGTGTGGAGCTGTGTGCACGCGCATCCACATTGTTCTCTCATTGTGCCGTGTGTAACCCGCACGTGGCTCCATGGGGCTTTGGACTGGGGCCAGTGTCAGGAGTCCTTCCCTTGGGCTTGGCTATACAATTCCCTGTGCGATCCAAAGCTCTAGCTACACCATGAGAGTTATGTGGTTGGAAAGAATTATGTTCTTGACTGGGGGAAATTAAAGCACCAGCTCCCAAAATGTCTTTGGACTGAGAAGAAAGTGGGAAGTGACATACCTTGCCTCAGTCCTCTCCACTAGGGGTGTGCATTTCATTTTTTAAATTATAGCAACAAAAATGAAAATTGTGGTTTTTATTTTAATTATTTAAAAAATGACAAATAATAACAAACAAAAACAACATTTTGTTTTTTAAATAATGGGGAAAAACTGAAAAATGTATTTCTGGCTTTAACCTTTTGGTTTCTTGCTAAATTCTGATGAAACATGGGGAAATTGTACCCCCAATGGAGGGCAGGGCACTATGGGTACTTTCAGACATGACGCTAACCACCCTTTAACCACCCTTGGTGGTTATTTATGCATGTTTCAGGGCTGCATAGGGCACCAATACAGCCCTGCAACATGCATAAATAACCACCAAGGGTGGTTAAAGGGTGGTTAGCGTCATGTCTGAAAGTACCCTATGTGTACCAAATCTTGAAAGGATTAGATAAAGGGGACCAATTGTAGAAGCAATTGAGTATTGTGTTTTAAGAAAAGATCCATACACATTCCTGGCTACACCTTTTTTACTTTCAATCCAATTTTCATGAAACCTGGGAAACATATGTCCCTTCACTTGTGAACCAATCCTGACAAATTTCAGAATGATTGGATAAGATGTCCTGATGCTTTAAGTTATTAACTTGAAAATACATATCTGGCTGTAACATTTTTATTTTCCATCTTGTCTACAAGTAATTTGGCAGAAATTTATCACACACTTTTCCTGTCATCTGTGCCAAGCTACAGGACAATTTGATAAAGGGACCCAATTTTACAAGCAATTGAAATTGTCTGCTTGAAGACCATTATTCAGATAAATAGCAGTGCATGCAGTGCCAGTAAGAAGCAGGCACCTGGCATGGCAGGGGGAGGGAGGATGTAGGAGGGAGGATGGAGAGCAACACAACAGGATGATATACATTCACTGGCCAATTACTGCATGCTTCCAGTTTTACAGGACCAATCGGTGGTGGCTTCGAGGCGGGTATAGGGGGTGGCCCTGAGGCGGGCATAGAAGGGAGATAACTGGGACTTTGGGGATAGCATCCCAGCAATCAGGAGACATGGTTTGAACATCCAAGCTGGCCAATTATCATCACAGTCACATCGTGCAGCACTGTGACAGAGGACATAAGAGAATCTTGATTGACTCTTTCCTAAACAGATGCTTCCGATTTCCCTGTAACAAGTGGGGGAGAGATGTTGGGATGGTTGCAGCACAGAATGAGGATATTTGGTTGACATTTATGCTGGTCAATTGGCATCACAAACCGATCTTATACCACAGTGACATGTCAGAGAATCCCTGGCATAGGCTCATTCTCTGCATATGCTGTGCAGGCATATAAACTTGGAACCCTTTATCACATCTTTCTGATGTTTGGCAGAGATGATCATGAAAGTGTGAGATGCAACTCTGCCAAAGTTCATGTACATTAGTTGGACTACAAAGAAGTTACAGTCAGACATACATTTATAGGTTAATTGCATAGACCACCAGGAAGCTTTATCCAATCCTTCTGAAAGTTGGAAGTGACAGTAAACATGGGTAGCTGTGTGTAACTACTGATGTGGGGTTGGTGGGGCACCTCCCCCTAGTGAGAGAAGGGTGGAGGTGGTGAGTTTTTCCCTGGTGGCAGCAGGGGATGGATTGATTGTAAGTGGGATCTACCCCGTTGTTGTGGGGCAGGTCATGGAATGGGACATCAGTTGAGTTACAGGGGGGTTTGTCTTTTTGAAAATTGTGACTGTTATATAAACTGTATATGTTATATAAATGTTATAGAAACTGTATATGTTATATGAATTGTATAATTGTATATCATGTTAGAAATGTTTGGTATTGACTTGGATCCCCTGTGTGGGGAAAAATCCAGAAATGCATTGTATTTGTTGTAAGCCACCTCGAGGCCTTTTGGAGATGAGTGTGGGCTATAAATAAAAGTGGATTGGATTGGATTGGATACACTTGCCACGTTTCATCCACATTAGATGGGATACAAAGAAGTTACAGCCAGGAATGTATATGCAAATTTTTGAAAAATAGCATAATTTGACTGCTTATAAAATCTGATTCCTTTATCCAATCTTTCTGGAATTTGGTACACGTATGTATATGCTTTATTGATACAACCAGAAAGGTGTTTTTGTAAAATTTGTTTCTTTATATTTCTTTTAAGTACAGAGTTTGTAAATTGTACCAACCTTTCTGGTTGTATCAATAAAGTATATAATCTGATCATAACCATTGCATGTTCCCCACACTCCCGGTATCTGTCTCAGCAGCCCAGCCTGATGTGGAGAGCAGGGTTAGAACATGCATATGGGGCCAGCATTAAACCCCAGTTCTTCCCCTGTGTCTCCTCCCCCTCCCAGCAGAGCAGTCCCAGAGCGCGGGACTGGGATGGCAGCCACAGGGCCTGCTCTACGGCTGAGGAGCCTGCGCTGCCTCTGACGTGGAGATGTGGGAGTGAGCCCAGCCGCCAGTCTTTGTTTTACAGTGAATGAGACTCAGTGGGGGCAGAGCAGTTTTTCCTCCATGTTCATTACTTTTAAAATCTGTCCCCAGACCAGCAGCAGTTCGGTCCAAAGAGGTAATTGGGGTCGAAATTGCTGGAGCCAGGGACCTCTTAAAGGGCCGGGCCTGGCTGAACCCTGGTGCAGGAGCCTGAAACACTCACTCACTTTACCATAAAATCCCCGCAGATCAGTTGGCAGCAGGTCGTGCAGGAACAGACCCCGTGGATCAGTCTCCTCCCCTGCAGCCCATACAACTATCTCTCCAGGTTTCCCTTTCCACACGCAGGACAGAAGGATTTTACCAAACCAGGCCGTGTTCAGTGACAGAGTTTTGCCCCTGGGAACAGGCTGGATTCCCTTTGGCTGCTGAGCAGTCGTGACTGGAGCTTCTCTCCTTTGATTACGGATCAGCACTGGACAGCTCCCAGACAGTGAGGGGAGGATGCTAGATCCATCCACCGCTAGATGGCTCTGTGGAGCTATCACTCCTGGGTTTGAATCTAGTTCATTGGCAGTGAGTCTGGGTGTTGTAGATCATCCTGCTCTGAAAGCTCAGAGTCCTGAGTTCAAATCCTGCCTCCACTTAGTGGTTGTAAGCAAGTCATTTTCTTTTGGCCTCAGTTCCATTTTTGCAGAACGGGCAGGCTGATGTCAGGCTTGGCCGGTCGATTGGGGAGTCTGTGTGCACACTCCAGGGCAACAGACCCCTCTGGTCTGGGGATAGGGGAGGGTGACACCCCCAGAATCTCAGGAACAGTGGATGCTGCAGAACTCCACGCTGCTCCCTTCACATCTGGGAACAGAAAGGCGTCTTGCTCGTGGTCTGGAGGTTTGTGAAAACAACATACAAAGAATACATGAACGTACATGTTCCTCCTGGGAATACACTATATTCATGTATCCTAGGCATGTCTGGTATCAGGTAACTTGTAATTAAGAGATAAATACAATCATGGCAACATTTTGTATTTGAGAAACACATAAAGAAAAGAACTTCAAAGACATTGTGAGCCCACAAAACTCAGCTCGCAGGTTCCTGGGACAGATAAGAGGAACAATGGAAATGTAGATGAAGCATTGATGGGTGAGAGGCAGTTTCCAGTAAAGGAGAGAAATCCCCAGAAAGGTCAGGAAACAGCCAGCCACCAAAAAGACTTAAAAAGAACTATGAAGGGAGAAGAGCCATTTCATTCAGAGATTCACTAATTCTACGAGATCCAAGCAAGAACTATGGACTGAAAAGAATGGTGCCCAGTCTTATTGAGATGTATGGACATTAAACATGAACTGAATTTTAGGGTAAGAATTTAGCTGAGAGTTTGTACAAAGTAATGTAGCTTTGCATTATCTTTATGTTCTTTTAGTTTGACTCGCACTTTTGGATCAGTCTTGCACTGGACTTTATCTGATTTTATGAATATAAAATCCTTTTAACTAAGCCTGGTGTGCTTGTGTGGTCCTGACATTGGGTGACACCACTGAGGGGAGTCCCAGGTTAGAGACTAGGGGGAACCTTTAATTCAATTTCTGTGATATGAGAAACTCCAGGGTTAGGGGTGGCAGGGTAGTGGCTCTTGAAGGCTGGGGCAGTTACGGAGAGACCTGGGTCCAGAGGGGACTGTAAGTGGGGAAACAAAGTTGCAGATGGTCTGGAGGGAATAGAGGAGCCCCAATCCCATCACACTCACCCCCCTCAGTCATTGCAAATAGACCCCAGACAGTTCAGTTACTGCTCCTTGCAAAGTCCCCACACGGGGGAACTCATCAGAGCCCAGCACCAATGGAACAGAGAGACAGACTCTTCCCTCCTCTGGCCCCAGGAACATTTCGGCTCCCAAGCCCCTATAGGAGGCACCTGTTCCGGGCTCATATCAAACAAGAGATGAAGCTGACCACCCTCAGCTCCTTTCTCTCCCCACAGCGCCCTCCTCCTTCCAGCTGTTCCCCTGAGCCCAGGCAGGAGCTCCCAGCCCCAGTGCTGCCCAGGGCCTGCTCTTCTTTGCAGGAGCCAAGGGGGAGGAAAGCTTGCTCCCCAGATGCTGATGCTGCTGCACCCCACTGGCATTGTGTGCCTGCCCCCCACATCTCCCCATGGGGAACAGGATGCCTCATGCCTGACACATGGCAGAGCCCTCAGCAAACATTGAGAATAACACAAATAATTCCAGGAGCCAGACCCTGCTCCCAGTCCCTTGTGCAGCCCCCACTGCCCTCAGCCGGGGCTGCATTCTCAGACTGGGGGCTGGAATGGGTCCTTTATTTCTGCACCATTTGCCCTGGGGCTCAGGAAGGGACATGGACACAGGGGGCCTGTTTTGCATCTTCCCTCCTGCTGGGCTTTGCCCTGCTGAGCAGCCCAGCTATAAACGGCTCCTTCCTGAGGCCTCAGGGCTGAGATGCTCCGTGTCTCTCCATCTAGAGCTGCCAAGATGATGCTGCAGACACAGCTTTTCTGGCTCCTGATCCTCTGGATTCAGGGTAAGAGCAGCGACAGGGGAGAGACCGGTCTGAAAGAATGATCTCTCCCCAAGAGGGAAAAGCCACTCATTCCCCTGTCGTGTGAACAGCAACTCTCAGCCACACGGGCACAGACACCTGGAGCGGGCTCAGGGCCAGGAAGGGCGTTAGGAGAGTGTTGGACACTAGACGTTCACACCTTGGTTATTTAATGTTTCATTCACCTGATTTATTTTATGTTCCTTGTGAATTCTCCCCTTGTAGGCTCCAGCGGGGACATTGTGCTGACTCAGACTCCAGAATCTCTGTCCGTGTCTCCAGGGGACACAGTCACTCTCAGATGCAAAGCCAGTGCCAGTGTTAGCACCAGCTACCTGCACTGGTACCAGCAGAAACCAGGCCAGGCTCCGAAGCTCCTGATCTACAGCACTTCCACCCGGGCCTCTGAGGTCCCAGACCGGTTCAGCGGCAGCGGCTCGGGCACTGACTACACCCTCGCGATCAGCCGGGTGGAAGCTGACGATGCTGGAGATTATTACTGTCAGCAGGTTGATAGCTGGCCTCCCACAGTGATACAGTCCCGTACAAAAACCTCCCCAGTTCATTCTGCTTCTGTTGCTCAGAATTGTCCCAGCTGCTTCCTGGGCAGGGTCAGTGATTGATATGGGCCATTCCCCAAGGTCAGACTGAAGTCTCTCTTGCCCTTCCTCACTTCATAGCTAGAAGAAGGAGGTGCTACTGGATGTAAACAAGCAAAACAGAGTTTGACCCATAGAGCACTAGACAGTCCAGAATGTTGTGTGCTTCTCACCCCTTGGCCGGCTCTGTCCATGTTCCCCGTGCCTCACAATCCCATGGGAATCAGCTCCAATGCCCTGAGCTGTTTCTTTGTGGTGCTAACACTTGCTTGGATGGAGGAGTGGAGTGGGGGGAGCTCCTCTCTCAATGACTCAATCACCGCAGGGTCTGTCTCCTCCACACGGCACAGCAGGCAGCCTGGCTCCCAGCCCCTCATGCTCTGTTATTGCAGTGACAATTTACCAAGCACAACCCCCGCCCCACCTAGCCTGAACCAAACACGACAGCCACCCCCCCTGTCTGAGGACCTACTCAAGGGCACACTGTGTCCTGCAGCAGGGAGTTCCAGGCATGCAGAACTCCACAGTCTCCTTGCCACTTCTGGACAGCCTTACCTCCTAATAGTTGTGGAATTCCCTCCTGCTGGAGCTTTGTCTAGTCAGAACATGGGCATCTTTCGGAAACAGTGTAAAACCTTTCTTTTAAGTAAAACATTTGTTGGGAGGTTGGAGTGGGTATATATATTTTTTTTGGTAGAATAATATTTTAATGTTGTTTAATTGTATTTCATGTCTCTGTAAGTTGCCCAGAGACTTTCGGAGAAGGGCGGGTTAAGATTTTTATAAATAAAATAAATAAATGTGATTTTTTTAATCCATCCCCAGTCCAACATCAGGCCAGCTCAAAGGCCTCTCTGTCAGAGACTGCTGAGGTCAGAGCCCTCTTAAAGGTCCAGGTCTTGCTCCATTCTGTTGCAGGAGCTACAAGCACCCACTTGCTTTACGATGAAATCCCCACAGGCGCAGTTGGCAGCAGGTTGTTCAGAAAGAGCTGCTGTCGGGAGATGAGAGTGAACAACAGGGGAAAGATTGCCCCATGTGACCTGTTGGGTGCTTCTCCCAAGCGGCCGAGACTTATCACTGTCAGAGACAGGATGCTGGGCTAGATGGACCATTGGTCTGACCCAGTATGGCGCTGATTATCTTCTAAGAGAACCCCTTTGTTCAAGGTTGACAAATATCAGCCTCAGTGATGCCCTTTGGTTTCCTGGCCTGAAACAAAAAACAATTCTGAATGAGCCGAGAATCCAGGCAGGCTGAGCGCAGCGAGAGACGCTGCCTTCCAGAGAGATGGGCTGTTACCCCACCAGGCTGGGTGGGTTTGTGGCTCCAATGATTCTGCCCCTAATTCCACCCACTTGTTTTTACCTGCTCCCCAGTTCAGCCCAGGGGAGCATTCCAGACAGACAGACAGACAGCCGGGGGGAGTGGGGGGAAGACCAGGGACCCCATGTCACCAGCAGAAGTGGGTCCAACAACAGAGATCACTGAAACTGATTTGTCTCCGCTTCACACATTTGAAACCAACATGGTGACCCCACTCTCTCCAGACAGACACTGGGAGAAAACAACCCGCCTCTCCAGCGCCCCACAGTGGTGGACACACGCCACAACACAGGCAGCATATTTACCCCCTGCCTCCTCACTGATTTGCACCAGTTTGACTCCAGGTGGGATCCTGAAATGAAAACAATGACTTGAACATCCTGCTCCCAGCAGCTACAGAGGCTGTGTTGCCAGTTCCCGGCTTCCCAATCAGCCCTGGGCAATTCAGAGAAACCGGGATAAACTTTATAAGCTGGTACTTAGCGCACTGGGCTCCGGATAAGATCAGACTCTAATCCGGAGGGTTCTGCGTGAAAGGATCCTTGATAGAGAAATAGGAGGAGGGAGAAATTGTGTCAATAAAATCATAGCGAAGGGACAGGAAGCCCCCCTCCCCCCCCCTTGGGACACTTAGGACTAAACCAGCCACTACACTTGGGACTAAACCAGCCACTACACTCTAGACATTTCAACAATCATAGACACTCTGAAGCTGTAGGTTCTGAAATAAGGGGTGCCCAATACGTTCTGTGGAGCTGGGGGACTCTGAAAGAAGGGGTTTCTCTTAAAATAAGGGATGCATGTCACCTCTTGCTGGGCCCCTTGCTGGGAATAAGGTCTCTGAGCTCATTACAGTCCCACACCAGGAGTGGGCCACAAGGTCCCTTCATGCACTCAGCAACCACAACCTCTTAAAGGGTTTTGTTGGTTTTTTGCACCCTGCTGTGAAATTCCCTTGGCTGCCTCTGGGCCACACGGGGAAACCACAATGTTTTATCCAGTAGAAACTTTAGCTGCTCTGGGGTTAGCCCTGTTGGCAACACTCAGGAACATTCCAGTGCGCCAGCGGTGCAGTGGGTTAACGGGGGCACTGGCCCAAAGAGGACCGGCGGTCTGTCTGCATGGCCCGCCCCACACTGCTGCCCTGCTTTCAGCCTGCTGTTGCCCCGGGCAACACCATAGCATTGTGGATTCTCTAGCCCACACTCTATGGTGTGGGGGGGGGGCTGGGGGGCTGCGCTGGTTGTCTCTGGGTTAGAAACCCACTGACCGGTCCATCTGATCGGGACCCTGGTGAGGCTGAGAGTGGGTGGATACGGGGGCACACCTGGAGGGGCTGGCCTTAGGATTTGTGGGCCCCAAGGATTTATTCCCATGTAAAATGTGGGGTCCCTGGTGGCCCCTTCCCCGTGGGGACAACCTGTGCGGTGCCCTGAAGGGGGTCATGTTTGGGGCCCCACTGAGTGGGAATGGTGCCCCCACAACCTGTCCTGGGGAAAACAAAGAGCGGGGCCCGGGTCGGCACCCCAGGTCGCCCTGTGATAAGGCCAGCCCAACCCGGAGCAGCTCTTGGGGTGGGACAGTCCTACATCCATCTGAACATACCCTACCCAGTCAATGCCACCAGATCCCTATTAGCCCCACAATCCTGCCCTTTGACAGTTCGGCCCTTTCAATTTACTCTCTGGTCGTACATTTGGGTCACAGGTGAATTCCCCTCTCGGAAGCTGATTTGCATGTTCTGCCCCCAGGGCCATCGCCCTGTTGCCTGGAGCCGTTATAAACGCTCTGTGTCCCCCATTACGGTTCATTGATCAGCATCAGGCCTCTCAGACCGCTGATGAAGATGCTCTCGCAGGCTCAGCTCCTCTGGCTGCTCGTGCTCTGGGTCCAGGGTAAGGGCCCAGCCAAGAGGGTGCCGGTTGCATTCACTGGAGGGATGGGGGTGTTAGACTCTCTGGGTTTCTAGATGGAGCCATAAACCTTTCAGTCTCTCAAGCCAAAAACCTCCCTCAGGGAGTTGCTGGAAATCTCTGATGCTGTTTGGCTGCAATGAAAAGTAAAAATGGGTTCAATGTGGGAATTGTTTGGAATTGAGTAGCAGGCGGGGGGCAGTGGAGAAGCTCTGAGATGACACAGAATTAATGACCGATCAAATCTGCATCAATTTCTTTTCTTTTCTAATATCAGGCTCCAGCGGGGACATTGTGCTGACCCAGACTCCGGAATCTCTGTCCGTGTCTCCAGGGGACACAGTCACTATCCGATGCAAAGCCAGTTCCACCGTTAGCACCAGCTACCTGAACTGGTACCAGCAGAAACCAGGCCAGGCTCCCAAGCTCCTGATCTACAGCACTTCCACCCGGGCCTCTGGGGTCCCAGACCGGTTCAGTGGCAGCGGCTCGGACACTGACTACACCCTCATGATCAGCCGGGTAGACACTGATGATGCCGGAGATTATTACTGTGAGCAGAGTAATAGCTGGTCTCCCACACAGTGATACAGCCCCATACAAAAACCTCCCTGGTTCATTCTGCTTCTGTTGCTCAGTGTCCCAGATGCTTCCTGGGCAGGGTCAGTGACTGATAAGCTGCACATTTCCCAGCGTCCGACTGAATCCTCTCCTGCCCTTCCGTGCTCTGTAGCTCACAGCTTGGCAGAGTGAGTTGTTGGGATGGCAGGGGGAGGGGGGGGGCTACTTGTGACAGGGCTTGTGAAAACAACCGACACAGAACATGTCCCTGGTGTGCGTGCGCTGTGTTCAGGTATCATGGGCATGTCTGGTGTCAATCAACTTGGTTCTCATCGTAACCAAGCCAAGTACGTGCACTTGAGACCTCGCATCTTCATGAATGTTAGACCCCTTGTCTCTCCCTCTGTTCCCCTTCCTAAGTCTCTCCCCCAGCTCCTGTCTCTCAGATTGTAAGCCCTAGGGGCAGGGACCGTGTCTATTTTATTACTTTGTAAAGTGCCAGGTACACTGCTGGTGCTATATAAATGTTTGTTAATAATAATAATAATAATAACTTGTATTTATGAGATAAATGTACAAAAAGTGCAGCAGGATCTGACCAGGAGGGCACTGGAGAGTCTGCTTGGGGTCGTGCTCCTCCCACCTTGCTCTGATACGTCAGCCTCCAGCCCCCTCCATGACAAAATCCCACGGGCATCAGTTCCAAGACCCCAGCAGTTTCCCTGCTCTGCTAGTGCATGTTTGCTTCTAATGGGAGGTAGCAGACCCCACCCCAGGACTCAGGCATGGGTCTGTCTCTCCACAAGGCACAACACGCGGTCTGGCTCTCAGTCCTTCGTACCCTGTTATTGGAGTGACCACTCCCAAGCACAACCACTGCCCAGCCTGGGCCAAACACAACAGAGACAGACACCCCCAGTCTGGGGACCAGGCCAAGGCCACAGACGCTGTATCCTGCAGCAGGGAGTTCCAGGCATGCAGAACTGCAGGCTACCTGCCTCTTCTAACTGCATCTCTCGCTCTCTCCTCTTTAGTTGTCTAAGTATGACTTTAAATCCATCCCCAGTCCAACATCAGTTCGGTTCAAAGGCTCCGGTGTCAGCGGTTGCTGAAGTCAGAGCCCTCTTAAAGGGTCAGGCCTGACTCCACCGTTGCAGGAGCCCCAAGCACCCACTTACTTTTACCATGAAATCCCCACAGAGCGGTCGGCAGCAGGTTGTTCAGGAAGAGCGGTTGTCGGGAGCTGGCTGTGACCGGCCGGGAATGCATTGCCCATGGTGACCTGGTGGGGACACCTCGAAAGAGACAGAGACTGGCCACTGTCAGAGACAGGATGCTGGGCTGGTTGGACCAATCAGAGCCCCATGTTCCCAACAGAAGTGGGCCCCCAATAAAACAGAATTGACTGAACTGCTTTGTCTCTGGTTCATACATATAGAACCAACATGGCAGCCCACTCCCTCCAGACAGACACTGGGACAAATCGACCCATCTCTCCAGCACCCCACAGTGGTGAACACATGACACAACATAGGCAGGATATTTACCACTTCCCTCCCCACCAATAGGCCCCAGGTGGGATCCTGGAAACAATGACTTGAGCGTCCTGCTCCCGGCAGCTACAGATGCTGCATGGCCCTTTCCCAGCTGCTCAATCAGCCCTTTCCTGGGCAGCTGAGAGAGACCAGGCTGATCTCACAAGTTGGTACTTAGTGCACTGGGCCCAGACTATGATCAGACTCCAATCCGGAGGGTGCTGTGTGAAAGGATCCTTCAAAGAGAAATGGGAAGAGGGAGAAATTTTGCCAGTAAAATCCTAATGAGGGGACAGAAAGTGACCCTCCCAACTCTGGGTGTTTTTGTTCCTTGTTAACTGCAACAATCAATCAATCAATATGTTTTATTGCGTGACCTTAGGTCATTGCAAGTTATAATAATAAAAAATACATACAAACAATAAACACAGAATACATCAGTACATCTCTGTTATTACAAAACTACTGTCTCCCCACAACCCCCCAACAGAATCTATTGAAAGCTACTCACAGTTCCAAAGGAATGTTTTTCAAAAACCGAATTCTAAGTTGTACAGCTCTTAACAAAAACATGGCTACATTCAGGGTGATGTCCAAATTATTCCTATTTAACAGCAGAGCTAATAGTGCTTGGATCATCTCTTCCTGGGAACCTACCTAAGATAGGGACAAGGAGTTCCTGCCGAGGACCATCGTACAGCTGACAGTATAAGATTATATGCCCAATGGTCTCGGTAACTATGTTGTCAAATGGGCATAGTCTATCTGAGTAAGGAATCCCCAGAATCCTGCCCTCAAAGACTCTGGAAGGAAAGGCATTGAGACGGGCACTGGCCAGAAGCTGCTTGGCTCTGCTGGAAATAGGGACAGTCAGGTAAAAGGCAACCTGACTCATATCAGGGACATAAGTCAAATAATCTCAAACATGGGGTGATCCCCGAACTCCTGCAAGCTCGATTTGGCGACCTATATCCCTAACCCGTGACAAGACTTCACGCTTGCGTGTGTCTGGTGGCTTGTGGCTGAGCTATTCCAAGGACATGCCCATCTCTTCCAGGTGAACAACAACCTTCTAGGACCAATGATCCCGAAAGGAGTCCTCAGACATAGCCCTTAATAAAATAGAGCCCTGTCCTGATTGTAATTTGAGCCAAAAAGCCAGGGCAGCTTCTTTGGCTGCCTGTGTCCATGATTTCTGCCCCAACTCCACCCGAATCGCTGACAATAGGGGTCCCTCTAGGAGCCCCCAGGAGTCTCTGCAAAAAGCTAGATTGAACTCTGTCAACAGAGCTGAGATGAAAAGGGGCCCATAGCTCAGCCCCCTACAGTAATTGGGACCTGACTTTGCTGTTGTACAAGAGCCTGGGGGACTGTGGTCCTTCCCTGCTTGACGAAAAGCCTGGTTATTGATTGAGCTGTCGCCTGTGCCGGTCTCAAAGCCCTACTGACATGTTCCTGCCATTTCCCAGCTCTATGAAAGAGAATTCCTAGATACCTAAAGGCCTTGACCTGCTGGATCGGGATACCCCCAACGGACCAGCCCAAGGTTTCAGTGCAGGCAGAGAAAACAAGAATCTTAGATTTGTCATGATTGATAGAAAGGTTATGAGCCTGACGAAAGGCAGCAAAACCCTGTAGTTGCTGCATTAAACCCACCCGTGTCTGCGATACCAAGACCATGTCATCGCATAGCAGAGACAGCCAATAGGCCAGTCGGCAAGCATTGGTGGAAAGAAATGCGGGGCTGATATAATGGTATCTATCAAATAGTTAGAGTGCCGGGGCCAGGGCGCACCCCTGCCGGACTCCTTTAGACGTTGGAATTAGCGGTGGGACATGGCCCTGCCTGTCCATTTTGACCACCATGGATAAGTTGGTGTATAATGATCGAATCGGTGCCAGCAGGCGCCTATCAATTGAGAGTCTCGAAGCTTTTCCCACAGGGCCGCCCGATCGACAGAATCGAAGGCAGCCCTAAGGTCTAAAAAAGCTGCATACAGAGCCCCATTTCGTGTCTTCTACTTGTCAACAAGATATTGCAGCAATGCTCAATGGTAGATCGCCCCTGTTGGAAACCTGCCTGTTCGGGTGAAATTATCCTCTCCCGACCCATCCAGGCAGTCGGTTTCTATAATAGGAACTTCGCATAGACCTTAGATATGACTGGCAGGAGACAGATTGGCCTGTAATTAGCCAGCTCTGCCCTATAAATTGGGACAACCACTGCTGTAACCCCTACCCCTGGCACCCGCCCTGAGCGATTTATGGCTGTAAATAAAGCAGCCAGCACCGGCAGCCACCAGGCCTTATTGGTTTTAAGAAACTCTGCCCTTATAAACTCCAAGCCAGGCGCCCACCCATTCCTCAAGGAATCAATCAGCCTCTCAAATTCCTCTGTCTGTACTGGTGGCCAATCAGGCAACCCCTCCAGCCCCCCATCCTGGGTATCCCTAGATTTCTCTTAAAATAGAGGATGCCTGTCAATCAGCCCTAATTGGGCCCCTTGTTAGGAAGGGCTCCAGTAAGTTCTCTGAGCTCACCAGTAGGGTCCCAGGCCTTGAGTGGCCCACAAGCTCTCTTATGGAAGCCAATTTGCATGTTCTGCCCCCAGTGCCATCGCTCTGTTGCCTGGGGCCGTTATAAACACTCTATGTCCCCCGTTACGGTTCATTGATCAGCATCAGGCCTTTCAGACCGTGGATCAAGATGCTCTCGCAGGCTCAGCTCCCCTGGCTGCTCGTGCTCTGGGTCCAGGGTAAGGGCCCATCAAGAGAGCACTGGTTGCATTCAACACATGGTGGCGGGGGGGTTTAGAGTCTCAAGGGTTTCTAGATCAAGCCACAAACCTCCTTAGGGACAAGGAGTCTCGGTAACTGCTGGAAATCTCTGGTTCCTTTTAATTGTAATGAAAAGAAAAGTAAAAATGGGTTTGAATGAAATAGCAACTGAGAGGCGGGCAGGGGATCCAACATGGTCACTTATTTGTGACCATAACGGCCAGCGTTGGGACCCAGCACCATCTCTGCATCCTGCCTGGGGGTTGGATCCTAACGCTGCCCAATGTTGGCTTGATAACGGTACCCACCAATCGGGGCTGATCCCTGCGGTGTCTCTTCTCCACCTCCAAGAATAAACGAGCCAATCTCAGGATACAACATTCCAAATCTTGACTAAAAGGTTTTACACAAATCACTGCCATTGGGCAAACGAACACAAGAGAATAAAGTCAGAAATCACTAGAGAACGTGAGGAGAGAGAGAGGAATACGATATAAAATGCAAAACTAAGGGAAATCATAGTGACCTAGGAAAGAACTTGAGAACGTCTAAGAGTTTGGAGTTGTTCTGCGCTCGGCTGGGTGGGATGGAAACATGAAAGAGTTTAGCCAGAACCTAAGTTTTCAGAAGAAGAAAAGAATTCTGCAGAGGGATCCCCAGAGTTAGACAGAAACAGGGAGCCAATTACAATGACGCCCACCCGGCCCTTGCTTTATTTATTTCATCCATGACCATTGTTGCTGAATTGAGACCTGGCTGTGGATGTTAGATCCCATTGGTGGACGGCTCCTCGCTAATGAGGATCTCCTTCCCCCACTTAACATTTAAATGTAATTTTGTTTTCTTTCTGATTAAGGCCTTGAATTCAATTCTCTTCTCTGTCACCGCTGTGAATGCTTGGTACTCTCAACCTTGAAAGATCTACAAGCAAACCAGATAGTGTCAGTCTTCAGCTTCATCGTCAATGCTGCCAGTTCCCTAGTAACCTTTAACCCATAAATTAGTTTCCCATCAGAAACTTATATTTTCCATGGTCCACTTCCATCGTACGCAGGGGGCTTGGCATCACCCCAACCGGGCCTCAGAGTCACAGATTTAAGTCATTTATTCTCAGATCTCTGCACATGCTGAATTCCAATTTGTTGTCCCCTGGAGTGTGCCTGGGAGTGACACATACTTGGGGTTCACTCGAGCTGTCCCACAAAGCAAGACTGGACCAGCCACGACTTGTCATTTTAAACTTCAGTTTGAAAATAGAGTGGGGAATGACAGAATTGTTTTTTTTAAAAAAATCTGTCCATTCTGGTAATAAGGAAAGCAAATTATAATCATTCATTTGAAATGTTTTGAGCTGGGGAAATTTTGCCATCTTGGAATTTTATCCAATATAAACCAGGTTGTAATTTCCCCCGTCCTTGAAATACTTCGCTCTCTGACTGACTCGTGGAAATCCTTCCTTCCTGCTGTTGGCAAACCGGACGGCTGGCAGCAGTGAGCTAAATGGAGCCAATCTCCCAGAATGCTCTGCGGCCAAGCCAAACCTGGGCCTAGAATGGTACAGGAGGGAACTGCTTTTGTGCTAATGAAGCTGAAGATCAATGGCACGGCCAGCAGGTGGCAGCACTAAACCATCCTAAACCGGGCAAACGGCTGCCTAGATTCACCCTAGATTTGCTCTGACCCGTATGGTGAAGTGAAGCAGATCTGTCAGTTCCAAGGGCCTGAGTCTCTGCTGTGGCCTCCCCCCTGGAAAATGAGTGTGAAACCGACCTGCTCAGATCTCGCTTGGAGCTCCCAGGCTCAGTTCAGTCCTGAGAAGGGGAATAAAATGTACCCGCTGATTTTCAGAATTCCTATAGAACCCCTGCCCAGGCCCCACTCCTCTGCTCCCCCACCCCATTGCTGACAGTTACCCGTCACCTATGGCTGGGGACTGGCATCCACCCAGAGCAGCTGCTTTGCATATTCCCCACCTGGGACATCACCCTGCACGGAGGAGCTGGTATAAAGGCTCCGGCTCAACGCTTTGTGCTTCCAGAGCCTGAGCTCAGAACCAGCAAGATGGTGTCGCAGACACAGTTTCTCTGATTCCTCCTGGTGCTCTGGGTTCAGGGTAAGGGCAGCAGCAGAAGTAGAAGCCAGGGAGAAGGCGGGTGGGACCAGGGAGAGTTAATCCCATGGAGTAAAATGACAATTCCCCTGAACCCTGTCAGTGCAGCCGGAGACGGGGGGGGACTAGGTGTCTGAATGACCAGTGCAGACCGGGCACCGGAGATGCAGCTTCTTAGAATATCAGCCAATGGGAAGAATGTTGATATCTTTTAATTTTCTTTTTCTTGCCCTTGCAGGCTCCAGTGGGGACATTGTGCTGACTCAAACTCCGGAATCCCTGGCCGTGTCTCCAGGGGACACAGTCACTATCCGCTGTAAAACCAGTTCCAGTGTTACTGCATCAAGTAGTGGCAACCACTACCTGAACTGGTACCAGCAGAAACCAGGCCAGACTCCCAAGCTCCTGATCTATGCAGCTTCCACCCTGCAATCTGGGGTCCCAGACCGGTTCAGCGGCAGTGGCTCGAGCACTGACTTCACTCTCACAATCAGCCGGGTGGAAGCAGATGATGCTGGAGATTATTATTGTCAGCAAGGCTACGACACACCTTGCACAGTGATACAGCCCCATACAAAAACCTCTCCGGTTCATTCTGCTTCTGTTGCTGAGCATCCCAGCTGCTTCCTGGGCAGGGTCACAGTGACCGATCAAGGAAGCAGGTACCCATTCCCCAGGGTCAGACTGAATCCTCTCTTGCCCTTCCCCAGCCTGGAGTTGCTCAGCTTGGTTCAGTGGGGTGGCTGGAGAAGAGAGTTCCATGCCCTCCTCCTTACAGAGCCCCACGGGAATCAGTTCCAACACGCTCAGCCATTTCCCCGTGATGCTGACTCACGTTTGCTCCTCTGGGGAGGTGGCAGACCCCGCTCCAGGAGGGGAAGAGATGGATGTGTCTCCTCCACAAGGCACAGCTGGAAGTCCTGCTCCCAGCCCCTTGTACTCTGTTATTGCAGAGACAATTTACCAAACACAACAGCCTGGCCTGGGCTGAACACGACAGACACTCTCCCTGTCTGGGGACCTGTCCAAAGCCACACACGCCGTGTCCTGCAGCAGGGAGTTCCAGGCCTACCAAACTCCATAGTCTACCTGCTTCCTCTAATGGCAGCTTTCTCTCTCTAGACTCCTTGGATTGTCTAATGGTGGCTTTTAAAATATATCCCCAGCCCAACATCAGTTTGGTCCATAGTCTCCTTTGTTAGAGGTTGTTCAGCATCCCCACTGCTTCCTGTGCAGGATCAGTGAAGCACGGTCACTTTCCTAAAACAGCCTTGGACCATAAAGATTCTAATCTCCCTTTCCAAGTTCTACCTGCTGAGCAACCACTGGCTCAGCTTTACCAACCGGTGCTTTCACACAGACAGCTGCTCCGACCGCCACACCTCCAGGTGTGCTACAGAAAACGGTCTCCCATGGTTCACTCCATGGAAACATTCTCCCTCGGATATTGGAGCAGAAATGTTCATGTTTAATGTCTTTATGTCTTAGCCAGACGTAAGGCTAACTGCTAACCCACCCATCTCTGATTGTACACCCTAGCACAGGGACCGTGTCTATTCAATTACTTTGTAAAGCACCAGGTACATTGCTTGTGCTATATAAATGCTTGCTAATAAATAAATAAAAAATAAGGCTGGATGCCATTTCTTTGTTAGTTGAGAGGCTTTTCCGTCCATGTCCTTGCTTGAGTCTTGCTGAATGAGTCAGTCTCTTTGTCCTTGATGTCTTAAAAATACCTTTTCTGACGGCCCTTCCAGACATTTCTCTACCCCAGGAGACTCTGTGTTTGTCTCGTGCATAAGTTCACATCTCAGTCCATAAGTTACATTTCTATTGTCTTGTTTATCTGTCCTTTTCAGACAGATAACTGATACCAACACTGTTGGTTCAGGGATCACATTATGCTTCTTAAAATTATTTTCTCTACATAGTTCTTACCTACAAACTTTAATCCAGACTGTATTTATTTCTTAATTATGTGTTGATTGATATCAGACATGTTCATGATGCCTGAATAACAGTGCACTCACACCAGGAACATGTATGTTACATGCATTTTATGATGTTGTTTTCAGAAGCCCCTGTCACAAAAGGCATTCACACACTGACATCCTCTCTTATAAATGAGTCTATTCTCCCTCTTCAAGCTCTGTCAGCTCAGCACCTACTGGCTCTACTGATAAATTGTCACTGGAGTGAGAAGGACTTTGCGTGTTGCCTGTTAATTTAACTCTCTGCAGCAGGGTTAGCAGGGTGGCTGGGTAGCTGAGCTTTGAGATCGCTATGGTTAGTATTCTGGGTCCTCTTCTCCACTGTGTCCTTATGCCCCCTCTCTGTTAATATAATCCAAGAAAGAGGGAGTAGCTCATTACCTAGCACAAAGGGAGCTTGAATGAAAAAGGGAGAGGTGCACAGGAGACTCAGTCAGGAAAGAACTAGGGGCGTTTATAGACGAGACAAAAAAGGCGGCTGATCCTTTGATCAGCCGCCTTTCTTGGCCCTCATCTAATTTCTGGGGCTGCTTTTTAATCCGCATCGGAGGGGGCAGGATCGCCTGCCCCCTCCGACGCGGATTCCCGAAGTGCCGGCTTTACGCCGCACTTCCTGGTTCCGCGGGCGAGTGCGCATGCACAGAAGGGTGTGCATGCGCACTCGCACTCGCACTCTGCGCTGTGTCTGAACTGCAGACACGGCTCGCAGAGACTGCGCGGGGGGGAAAGCCGGCGTTTGGCAATCCCGCTTGTAAGCGGGATCGTCTATAAACGCCCCTTGGAGCTCTCCCCAAGACTTTGGCTGATTTTTACCTCACTGGTCCCTTCCTTTCTTTTTCCAGAAGCAGGACAGCGATCCCTGCAGGCAGGACAGTGAGATCCAGCACTTGGAGCAGGACTGTTCCATCCAAACCAGGATGGTTGCAACTCAGTTACTCCAGCCACTCCATCTTCAGACGGGTGGCGGGCTCTGCGACTGCTGGGTGGCCATGCCGGCTAGCATCTCATTTGAAAATAGCCCAGTGTGCTCAATTCAGCACTCGATTGCAGGGACAAGTGGCAGCCTTGAAGATGCCCTTTGGCTGTTGGCTTCCTGGCCTGTAACAAAACCATGAAAGAGCCGAGAGTCCAGCCAGGCTCAAAGCAGCGAGAGGGGCTGTCTACAACACACCGGTGTGTGTGTGTGTGTCACCCTACCAGGGGGTGTGCTTGTGGGTTCAATTAGTGCTTTAGTTTACCCTCTCTCCCAGCAGTGGGACATTAGAAGGGCAGCATTTCCTCTGGTCAGTGTGTCCTATAGAAGTGAGAGAGACAGGAGCCTGATGGGTTTTCTTTGCACCAGACTCTGAAAATCCCACGGCTGCCTCTGTGTCACACGGTGACCCCCACAATGTCCTTTGGAATCTCATGCTCCTTTTAGGGCGGGGGGGGATACCCAGAGCTCAATGGGAGGAGAGCGACGATGAAACTCCTCTAGAGTCTAGGGCACTAGCCCCAGAGCTGGGCACTCTGCCAGTTGGCACTTTCACTTCTTGGATCATGGGTGAATTCCCCTCTCAGAAGCCAATTTGCATGTTCTTCCCCCAGTGCCATCGCCCTGTCGCCTAGGGCCATTCTAAATGCTCTGTGTTCCCCGTTACGGTTCATTGATCAGCATTGGGCCTCTCAGAACATGGGTTAAGATGCTGTCGCAGGCTCAGCTCCTCTGGCTGCTCGTGCTCTGGGTCCAAGGTAAGGGCCCAGCCAAGGGGGTGCTGGCTGCATTCAACACATAAACCTCCTGCCAGGAGTTGCACTAACTGCTGAAACTCTCTTTTAAGTGTAATGAAATATAGAAATGGGCTGGAATGTCAGAATCATTTAGAATTGAGAGGCAGGAGGGGGAGAAGTTCTGAGAAAACACTGTATTGAATAACTGCTAAGTTTTGTATGTGGTTCTTCTCTAATGTCAGATTCCACCCGGGACATTAGACACCAGAATGCCTGGCCCTGTCTCCAGGGGACACAGTCACTATCCAATGCAAAACCAGTACCAGTGTGAGCAGCCACATGGCCTGGTACCCTCTCAGCTAGTACTAGAACTAGGGGACACTCCATGAAACTCATGGGTGGCAAGTTTAAAACACATAAGAGAAAATATTTTTTCACTCAGCGTATAATTGGGTTGTGGAATCTACTGCCAGAGGCTGTGGTAAGGGACAGTACTAGAGCTGAGTTTAAAAGAGGTTTGGACACATTTCTGGAAGATCGGTCCATTTGCAGCTCTTAGCCAGACAGGATCAGGGAACATGACGGGAGCTGGGGGAAAACAACAGGGAATGGATCCCCCATTGTGACCTGCTTCTCCCAAGCCACCGTGATTGGCCACTGTCGGAGACAGGATGCTGGGCTCGATGGACCATTGGTCTGACCCAGTATGGCACGTCTTATGTTCTTATAAGACAGAGGAGAATTGCTGCCCCTGTGCTGAGGGATTGAGTTTGTGTCCCAGGCACCGAGATGGGTGCTTTGCCCCTAGGAAATCCTTGCCGTGGATTGTAAATCAGCACTGGACAGCTCCCAGGCAGTGACTGGCTTCCTAGAGCCACTCTTCACTAGATGGGAGTGTGGAGCCATCACTTCTAGGTTTGAGCCTAGTTCACTGGCAGTGGGTCTGACAGTACTGTAGACCATCCTGCCCTGGAAGCTGGGGGTCCAGAGTTCAAATCCAGGATCCAATTAGTGCCCTTGGGCAAATCGTTGTCATTAGGAGCCCCACACCCTGAACACTGGGGCTTATGTGACCCCCCTAGAGCTGGACTCAGCTAATGCTGGGATACCGCCCGCTCTCCCCGCAGAGGCCAGTAAGAACACAAAGCAAACTCTGAGAATAACACTGAGAATTCCAGAATTCAGACCCTGCTCCCACCCCCCTGTGCAGCCCCCACTGCCTTCAGCCGGGGCTGCATTCTCAGACTGGGGGCTGGAAAGGACCATTTATCTGCATCCTCCGCCCTGGGGCCGGGGAAGGGACATGGACACAGGGGGCCTGCTTTGCATCTCCCCTCCCGACTGGCCTTGCCCTGCTGAGCAGCTCAGCTATAAACGGCTCCTTCCTGAGGCCTCAGGGCTGAGATGCTCAGTGTCTCTCCATCTAGAGCTGCCAAGATGATGCTGCAGACACAGCTTTTCTGGCTCCTGATCCTCTGGATTCAGGGTAAGAGCAGCGACAGGGGAGAGACCGGTCTGAAAGAGTGATCATTGATGTCTCCCCAAGAGAGAAAAGCCGTTCATTCCCCTGTCGTGTGAACAGTTGCTCTCAGCCACACGGGCACAGACACCTGGAGCAGGGTCAGGGATTGGGGCCAGGAAGGGCGTTAGGAGAGTGTTGGACACTAGACATTCACACCGTTGTTATTTAATGTTTCATTCACCAGATTTATTTTATGTTCCTTGTGAATTCTCCCCTTGCAGGCTCCAGCGGGGACATTGTGCTGACTCAGACTCCGGAATCCCAGGCTGTGTCTCCAGGGGATGCAGTCACTCTCCGATGCAAAGCCAGTTCCAGTGTGAGCACCAGCTACCTGCACTGGTACCAGCAGAAACCAGGCCAGGCTCCCAAGCTCCTGATCTACGGCACTTCCACCCGGGCCTCTGGGGTCCCAGACCGGTTCAGCGGCAGCGGCTCAGGCACTGACTACACCCTCGCGATCAGCCAGGTGGAAGCTGATGACGCCGGAGATTATTACTGTCAGCAGCTTCAGAGTTGGCCTCTCACACAGTGATACAGCCCCATACAAAAACCTCCCCGGTTCATTCTGTTTCTTTTGCTCAGCCTCCCAGCTGCTTCCTGGGCAGGGTCGGTGACTTGATCAGGAAAGCAGCTCCCCACCTACCCGGGGCAGCCACTGAATCCTCTCTTGCCCTTGTTTGCTCGGTAGCACCCGGGATGTTTACTTTAATGAGACAGCTGGAGGAGCAAGTTGCTACTCACCTGAATATGCCCAGCAAACTCTGGCCTGGAGATCACTGAAGAGTCAACAGATTTCTTGCTCCCCCCACCCCCCTGCCCCTCTTTGGGGCTTTTTGTCAGCATCTCCCCTGCTCCACCACATAGACCCATAGGGATCGGTTCCAACACTCTGCAGCTTCCCCTGGATGCTAACACACATTTGCTCCTAAGTGGGGGCAGAGGTAAACACCCGTCCAGTGACCACACGTCAGGATCCATCACTACCCCCTGAAAATCCTGCTACACAACATTAATCACCTTGATGTCACTGATCGGTACCTTACCTCTTTACCATTCTAGTGTCTAAAGCAGACTAGAAGCCCAGTCTCTGATCCCTGGGAGCCCTGCCCTCTGACCCCAGAAAGCCCATCCCCTGATCCCCAGAATCCCCACCCACAGCTTCTATCAAGAGGAAAATAACCACTGATTCAAATAATGCAAAGAGCTCTTATGATATAAAAATGTCGCCAACACTTTGCTCGATGTAAACATTCTCCCAGAATAATGGGGCAGAAGTGCATATATTTGCATGTAATGATTGGTGCAAACATCTGCAGTGTTAAAACACTGCAGCCCATTGTCTAAGTCTTAGCCTTATCTGGGGAAAAATAATTTTGTTTTGCTAAAAAAAAACAACCACTTAAAAATAAAAATAAACCTCACAGGAATACACCAGATTTCAATCTGCCTGTTGACATCCACCTCCCCGCCCCAAACGCTGACACTGGGAGTCCAAGGGAGAGAAGCTGCATCTTGTTCTTTATAGCCAAGGGTGATTTATAACAATATATATTTATTAGGCTGCAGTAGCATTAGCAGTGTGGCTGGGTAGCTAAGCTTTCAGTCTCCTACAGGGCCTCTTAAATTATCTTGTGTCATTTTCCCTATTAATTAACCAACTCTCTCTTTCCCAGCTGCAACTGAAGCAGAGGAAGGACTGGTGCTTGGGAAGCGGGGAGAATCAGGTTTGAGTTCTGTGATGTGTAATATGACTGGAGACCACACTGAATTTTTCCTCTCAGTCTCAGCTTTAATACGGCTTCTCTCCTGAGTGGTGGATTCTCAGATGGGTAAGAAGGGCTGAACTCACTGAGTCTGGATTGGAAAAAATAAACAGCTGAAAAAGGAACAAACTTAAACAAATAAAAGCTACACACACTAATGTAATATCCCCTCACCTAAGCTTCTGATCATACCATAAAGCTTCTGGTATGATACCATAAAGCTTCTGATCATACTATAAAGCTTCTGATCTCCCTCTGAAACCTCTATCAGCTGAGCATCAGTAGCAATGACTGGCCAGATTGTTAGGCTCAGTCACTAGGGAAGAACTATTCATTTTGCCCATTCAGTTAACTATCTGCAGCAGGGTGAGTAGTGTGACTGGGTAGCTGAGCACTGGAATACCAAGGAGGTAGCTGTGGCAGAAGCTGCCAGGAGCGACCCTGCCCTTTCCAGTTGACCTTCACTGACACCCTGGCTTCCAGGGGCTACTAGGCCTAATTTCGCAACCGGCCACATGGCAGGATTTCGCAATCCCAGGGGAAGGTACAGCCAGGTAACCTCCCAAGGACCAATCACAATTGAGGGGTAGGGGGCTTTTAAAAAGAAAAGCCACACCCCTCAAGGTCTCTTCCATCTTGTCTTCTGTTTGCTCTGGACACTGACTTTGTGCTGAGGAGCTAAGGGAATGGCTCCTGGCCTGTTTGGACTAAACTGAACCTAAGGACTGAACCCCTTTGCTGCAAGGCAAAGGAGCACCTGAAGCTGTGAGTAATTGAATGTTAGATCTGAGGGACCAGTTTAGGCCAGATGCTTCTAAAAAGGCCATTGGGCCTAAACTGTTCTGATCAATTGCTTTTTCTCAGGGATTCAAATTACCTCACATGGTTGTAGCCTGTGATGCTGGGTTTACATTATCAGTAAAGTATTCTTTCTTTTTGATCTAAAAGGGGTGTGTGTGTGTGTGTGTGTGTGTGTTAGCAAATACGCCTCTGTACGCTCGGGCGGCAGAAACTGGGAACTGTTTTATAGAAGCAGAAGAGGTCTCATTCTCCCCAGAGGGATGAGGCAGGAATCTGAATAAATAAATAGCTCTGGGGTGGTGGCAGCGGGTAAGAGACCAGTTAATAAGTGGGTAACAGGGTGCTGGGAGGCTGGGGCGAACCCCAGTGGGCTCTGTTACGCCACAGTAGCATTCTGGGTTCTCCTCATTGTGCCACCTCTCTGCTCTTTTAATCCAAGAAAGAGGGAACAGCTCCAAGTTCCTTGCCTGGCACAGAGGGGATTGAAAGGAAGAGGGGATAAGTGCACTGGAAGCCCAGTCAGTGAACATGGAATTCATTGACCACCCAAGCTGGGGGACTAAGGATTTAGCAGATCTGTATCCAGCTGGTCTCTTCCTTTCTTTTCAGCATCAGGACAGTGATCCGTGCAGGCTGGACAGTGAGATCCAGCAGTCAGAGCAGGACCGCCTAGAGATGAAGGGCGGACTCACAAAAATGGGTACCCGAATCGACGCAACATCATCAGGTGATCACGCACCAATTTCAACCTGATTCAGGTGCCCAGTGTCCTGGAATGTCAACTTTTGGTTCTGATTTTTTTACTTCTGGTTCCGATTCTTTTTCCCTCCTGATTTTTTGGTTTTCCATCCAGATGTATCAGTTGGTATTGAGGAAATTGGTACCTGAAATTACAAATGTGGGTGGGTACCCAGGAAGCCAGTCAGTAATCAAGTAGCCTGTTGAGCACCGAACAGGATAATGGGTAGAAAATGATCTCCCAGTTTGAGCTTTGGGACCGCCCCACCCACACCTGGACTGTTGGCAGCTCTGTTACTTAGGCCAAGCACCCAAGCATTCCTGGGGACAGATCCACAGCGCTCCCACCCTGCCGCTCTGGGATTCCCACCCCCCGCTCTGTGGCCATTGGCTGGAAGACGAATTAAATCTCCTGCTCAGCAGGGTGAACTCTGACGATGCTGGAGATGCCCATCCCGGCCTGCGCTGCTCAGCTCAGCAGAACAGCTCCGCCTGCTGCAGCCGGCACCACCGCTCTCTTCTTTTAGCTGCCGTGCGCGATTCTGGGGGAAATTGTCAGCCTCAGAGACGCCCTTTGGATTCCTGGCCTGAAAGAAAAGTGTGAGTGAACCGAAGTGTGAGGGCTCAGTGCAGCGAGAGGAGCTGCCCTACACACTGAAGGGGGTTTTACCCAATCAAGGTGTGTGTGTGGGTTCACTTAGTGAGTTAGTTTGTTCTCTCCCCCGAGCAGTGGGACGTTACCAGCAGGGCAGCATTTCCTTTCGTCAGTGTCTACTTTGGAGGCGAGAGAGGCAGGAGCTTGATTAGTTTTCGTTCTTTTTATCTGGAATCTGCTGCTCATTTAAAAAAATACCCGGAGCTCAGTGGGGAGAGAGAGACAATGAAACTCCTCTAGAGCATTAGACCCAGAGCCAGGTAAAAAGTAAAGTAAAGTAAAATTGTATTGTTTAACCAAAAGGCGCTCTACCAGTTCGGCCCTTTCACTTCTCTCTCTGGGCGGGTGTTTGGGTCATGGGTGAATTCCCATCATGGAAGCTGATTTGCATGTTCTGCCCCCAGTGCCATTGTCCTGCCACCTGGGAACATTATAAACGCTCCGTGTCCCCCATTACGGTTCATTGATCAGCATCAGACCGCGGATGAAGATGCTCTCGCAGGCTCAGCTCCTCTGGCTGCTCGTGCTCTGGGTTCAGGGTAAGGGCCCAGCCAAGAGGCCTCTGGCTGCATTCAGCACACAGGGGGGAGAAGGGTTAGATTCACAGGGGTTTATTGATGAGAGATAAACCTCCTGCCAGGAGTTGCACTAACTGCCCAAAATCTCTTTTAAGTCTAATGAAATGTAGAAATGGGTTGGAATGTCAGAATCATTTAGAATTGAGAGGCAGGTGGGGGAGAAGCTCTGGGAAGACACAGTATTGATTAACAACGGATCAATTCTGTATCCTGTTCTTTTCTTTTCTAATTTCAGATTCCAGCGGGCAGATTGTGGTGACTCAGACTCCAGAATCCCTGGCCGTGTCTCCAGGGGACACAGTCACTATCCGATGCAAAACCAGTTCCAGTGTGAGCAGCTACATGGCCTGGTACCAGCAGAAACCTGGACAAGCCCCCAAGCTCCTGATCTATGCAGCTTCCACCCTGCAATCTGGGGTCCCAGCCCGGTTCAGCGGCAGCGGCTCGGGCACTGATTTCACCTTCACAATCAGAGGGGTTGAAGCAGATGATGCCGGAGATTATTACTGTCAGCAGCATCAGAGCTTCCCTCTCGCACAGTGATACAGCCCCGTACAAAAACCTCCCTGTGCCGTTCAGTGCAGGGTAACCGCTGCCTGCGACTCTGAGCCTCCTCCTCAGTGCAGCTGCTACCCCCGTTAGATCAGAGCCCCTCGCCTCACTGAGCTCCCCAGCCACCCGTGCACGTCAATAGAAATGTCTGGCCCCGACAGTTTTCCTGATAGAGTTTCCTTCCATACACAAGAGAGTTTTACAAGAGCCAATGGAAAGTTCTCAGATTAAAAAATGAGTAAACTGTAGCATATTTACTTCTTTAAAAAGAGGAATCCACAGCATTTTATGCTGACAATCATTTTGAATTTTCAGTAAAGACCCATGATTTGTATTTTTGTTTAATTAATTTTGTTTGTTTAGAGGAATGTAAATTTATATTTATTTATTTATTTAGTTAGTTATAATAACTCTTTATATCCCGCACCCTCCTGCACATCAGCAGCTCGGGACAGCAAACAACACAACACATAATATAAACAGTATAATATAAAATTCATTTAAAATACTAAGAATATTTTAAAATACTAAAAACACTTCAAAGCAAACATAATCAAAAGTGAAAGAAAAAAAAACCTCCCCCAAATCCCCTCCCTTCCCACCCCCTCCCCAAAGGCCCAGCAGAACAACCAGGTTTGCCGCGTCTGGGTCTCCAGTAAACGAGAGGTAGAGTTGTGTATCATCGGCGTACTGGTGACATTACACGCCGAACCCTCTCAAGACCTCCCCCAAGGGCTGCATATAGATGTTGAAGAGGAGAGGGGACAGACTAGAGCCCTGCGGGACTCCACATGTGAGACCCCGGGGAGATGACGTACATTCCCCGAGAATGACACGCTGACTTCTCCCGGCCAGGAATGAGAGAAACCATTCAAGAACAGTTCCACTCACCCTGGCCCGGTCCCACAGCCTCGCCACCAGCATCTCGTGATCAACGGTATCAAATGCCGCCGACCGATCCAATAGAATTAAAATTGAGGCTCTGCCCTGATTCAATTCACGGTGCAGGCCGTAGACCAAGGCCACAAGTGCCGTCTCCGTTCCAAACCCAGGGTGAAAAACAGACTGTGAGGCATCAAGAAAACTGACCTGGTCCAGATGCCCCCGTAGCTGCCGGGCAGCCACCCGTTCAGTAACCTTCCCTAAAAAGGAAAGGTTAGAGACTGGCCAATAACTGGCCAGGGAGTCAACGTCCAAAGATCACTTCTTGAGCAGAAGCCATACAAATTGCAGTAGAAAAAGCTCATATTTAATTGTTCATATCTCGGATGTAAAAAACCTTCATATCTTTTATTTGGAAACAGTCATATCCAAGAAAATTAGGCTTTTCAGTGTTTGGTTTAAAATAGTTGGAAATATTTTTGTAAGGGAAAAAAAATAAATTTTGAAAAATAATGAAGAATTAAAGAAAAAATACAGGTCTAACAAATATGTCAAGGTGAAGGTTAAACATGTGTGTAATGTGAAAGCTGAGTACTGGAAACTCACTTCATGCAATGGAGAAATGCTACGTCATGATCTTGAGCAAATGTGTAATCAGAAAAAGCCTGACACTTCTGCAGACACTAGCAATAGGCCATTGAGTTGCAAGTGGATTTCTTCCTGTGGACATGACTAAATGCAGTAAGTCACCTGGCGGGAAAACGAAACAAATTTTGGCATATTGGGCCCTAGCCCCCTCCCTCACCACGTGCCCATCACCATAACACTCGGGTTTTGCTGCCACCACCAGAGCTACGAGCTTCCGGGGTTAAGGGCTGCTCTGGATCCAAGGCACCGAGATGGGCGCTTTGCCCCTGGGAAATCCTCACTTTGTATCATAAATCAGCACTGGACAGCTCCTAGGCAGTGGGGCTTCCCAGAGCCACTCTCCACTAGATGGAACTAGGAGACTATCCTGCCCTGGAAGCTGGGGGTCCAGAGTTCAAATCCAGGATCCAATTAGCGTTGTTGGGCAAATCATTGTCATTAGGAGCCCCACACCCTGAGCACTGGGGCTTATGTGACCCCCTCTAGAGCTGGACTCAGCTAATGCTGGGATACCGCCGGCTCTCCCCGCAGAGGTCAGTAAGAACACAAAGCAAACTCTGAGAATAACACTGAGAATTCCAGGATTCAAACTCTGCTACCACCCCCCTGTGCAGCCCCCACTGCCTTCAGCAGGGGCTGCATTCTCAGACTGGGGGCTGGAAAGGGCCATTTACCTGCCCCCTCTTGCATGGGACCTGGGTAAGGACATGGACACAGGGGACCAGTCCAAGGAGGTAGCACTCTGGGTTCGCCTGATTGTGCCTTTGTGCCAGTAAACCAAGAACAAGGGAACAGCTCCAAGTTCCTGACCTGGCACAGAGGGGTGTGAGAGGAGGAGGGGAGAGGTGCCCCGGAAGCCCAGTCAATGAAAGTGGAATTCGTTGACCACCTCAGCTGGGGGCTCAATGCTTTAGTAGATCTGTACCCAGCTGGTCTCTTCCTTTCTTTTCAGCAGCAGGGCTGTGATAATTGCAGGCAGGACCGTGAGATCCATCAGTCAGAGCAGGACTGCCTAGAGCTGAAGGACATACTCACAGAAATGGGTTTTCGTGATGAATTTCAGGTACCCGAATCAACCAAACAACATCAGGTGACCGGTACTGATCACGCACCAATTTCCACCGGATTCAGGTACCTGATATCATGGAATGTCAACTTTTGGTTCTGATTTTTTTACTTCTGGTTCCGTGTTGTTGTTTTTTTCTCCTTCTGATTTTTTGGGTTTTCCATCCAAATGTATCAATCGATAATCATAGAATTGGAAGATTGGTACCAGAAATGACCAATTTTGGGGGTACCCGGTCAGTAATCAAGTAGCCTGTGGAGTACCCAGGAGGCAGTGGGTACTCACCCAAGGTAAATCAGCCCCTTGTCTGAGCTCTGGGGCCACCCCACACAAACCTGGACTGTTGGCAGCTCTGATCCTTCGGTCAATCCCAGCAGAGCCCTGGCCGAGCACCAAAGCGTTCCTGGGGACAGATCCACAGCGCTTCCACCCTCCCCCCGTCCCTCTGGGATTCCCACCCCTCGCGCTGTGGCCATTGGCTGGAAGACGAGTTCAATCTCCTGCTCAGCAGGGTGGGCCCCGATGATGCTGGAGATGCCCATCCCAGCCTGCGCTGCTCAGCTCAGCGGTACAGCTCCACCTGCTGCGGCCGGCACCGTCGCTCCCTCCTTTTAGCTGCCGTGCGTGATTCTGGGGGAAATTGTCAGCCTCAAAGACACCCTTTGCATTCCCAGTCTGAAAGAAAAGTGTGAGTGAGTTGCTGCCCTACACACTGAAGGGGGTTTTACCCCAATCACGGGGTGTGAGACTTCAATTAGTGCATTAATTTATTCTCTCCCCCGAGCAGTGGGACGTTACCAGCAGGGCGGCATTTCCTTTGGTCAGTGTGTCCTTTGGAGGTGAGAGAGACAGGGGCCCGATGGGTTTTACTTTGTACCAGCCTCTGAAAATCCCACGGCTGCTTTCGTGTCACACAGTGAATCACAATCTTCTTTTCATCTGGAATCTGCTGCTCATTTAAAAAAATCCCCAGAGCTCAGTGGGAAGAGAGAGACAATGAAACTCCTCTAGAGCATTAGACCCAGAGCTGGGCGCTCTGCCAGTTGGGCCTTTCACTTCTCTCTCTGGGCGGGTGTTTGGGTCACGGGTGAATTCCCATCTCGGAAGCTGATTTGCATGTTCTGCCCCCAGTGCCATCGCCCTGTCGCCTGGGACCATTATAAACGCTCCGTGTCCCCCGTTACGGTTCATTGATCAGCATCGGGCCTCTCAGACCGCGGATCAAGATGCTCTCGCAGGCTCAGCTCCTCTGGATGCTCGTGCTCTGGGTCCAGGGTAAGGGCCCAGCCAAGAGGTCTCTGGCTGCATTCAACACACAGTGGGGAGAAGGGTTAGATTCACAAGGGTTATTGATGAAAACTAAATTTGCTGCAGGAGTTGCACTAACTGCTGGAAATCTCTTTTCAATCTAATGAAATGTAGAAGTGGGTTGGAATGTCAGAATCATTTAGAATTGAGAGGCAGGTGGGGGAGAAGCTCTTTGAAGACACAGTATTGATTAACAACTGATGGACTTTGTATCCGGTTCTTTTCTTTTCTAATTTCAGATTCCAGCGGGGACATTGTGCTGACTCAGACTCCAGAATCCCTGGCCGTGTCTCCAGGGGACACAGTCACTATCAGATGCAAAACCAGTTCCAGTGTTAGCGGAGAAATGGCCTGGTACCAGCAGAAACCTGGACAAGCCCCTAAGCGCCTTATCTATTATGCATCCTTCCTGCAATCAGGGGTCCCAGCCTGGTTCAGTGACAGCGGCTCGGGCACTGACTACACATTCACAATCAGCCGGGTTGAAGCGGATGATGCCGGAGATTATTACTGTCAGCAGCATAACAGGTGGCCTCTCACAGTGATACAGCCCCGTACAAAAACCTGCTTGTGCCGTTCAGTGCAGGGTAACCGCTGCCTGAAAATCTGAGCCTCCTCCTCAGCGCAGCTGTTACCCCCTGTTAGATCAGAGCCGCTCGCCGCACTGAGCTCCCCAGCCACCGGTGCACATTGGTAGAAATGTCTGGCCCCGACAGGTTTCCTGATAGAGAAAGTTTCCTTCCATACACAAGGGAGTTTTACAAGAGCCAGTGGAAAGTTCTCACATAAAAAACATGAGCAAACTGTAGCATATTTACTTCTTTAAAAAGAAC
>QEPC01005526.1:1670556-1681076 GCA_003113815.1 Sphenodon punctatus
TAAGAAGTGCCTTCCTGGGGCAGCCAGTCCATCGAACCCAGCGTCCTGTCTCCGACAGTGGCCAGTCAAGGTAGCTTTGAAGCAGCCCCCAACAGGTCACAATGGGGCGATCCATTCTTTGTTCTTCGCCCCAGGTTTTGTTTCCCAATCCTATCTGGCTAATAGCTGCTAATGGAGCTATCTTCCAAAAATCTGTCCAAACTTCTTTTGAACTCAGCTATGTTACTGGCTTCGACCACATCCTCTGACAGTAAATTCTACAACCTAATTGTGCACCGGGTGAAATAAAATGGTCTGTGAATGTGCAAAAATAACCAACCACTGTCATTTTGTACATCTGCTGCCATTCTACACATGCACAACACAGCCAGGGTGGCCATTTTGTGCATGCACGGAACCTGGAGGTAGGAGGGGTTATTTTTTGATTCTCAAGTGTCTCGTGAGATTCTCGAGTGACTCGTGACAATATGTTGGGGGCAGAGATATTCACTCACGATTCTTGTGAGAAATAAATTCATTCTCATTTCATCCCTACTCCTCAGGTACTTCTGGACATTGCAGAATGCACAATGACTGCAAGGGCTTTTGCAGTAAGGTTAAAGTTACACCTAGTCATTCATTCAATTGGACCACAGTGTGGGTGCATCTATAGCTTAAAGACCATGCAAGGCAGCTGCTTGGGAGCATCGTGGGTTGTGCCCACAACATGCCTGCACACTGCGTTGGTGCGGTATTGGGCTCACCAGATTGGAGTTTATCCTATTTCCCAGGTATTTCTGTCTATCTTCCCCTATCTTCAGAGTGAGACTTCCACCAGGTCCTGTGTGGGCTGTGAGTTTGGTGGTCTGGAATGCCTGGGAAGTGGGGGTTCCCGGCTGTTTATATGTAATAAGGGGCGTCACCGGAATGGGTAGCAGAAGGGGGATTCTTTGGGGTTTCTGTGGCTTGGGATGTGACTCCCATCCGGTCCTGTAGGGCCTGTGAGTTTCATGGACTGGGATGCCTGGGAAGTGGGCGTTCTGGGCTGATTATACATAATATGGGGGTTTGCCCAGAACGGGTATCAGATGGGATTCTTTGGGGTTTCTGTAGCTCGGGGTGTGACTCCCATGTGGTTCTGTGTAGGCTGTGATTTTGGTGGACTGGGATGTCTGGGAAGTGGGCGTTCCGGGCTGATTATATGTAATATGGGTTTTTGCCCGGAACAGGTATCAGACAGGGGATTCTTTGGGGTTTCTGCAACTCAGAGCGTGAGTCCCATCTGGTCCTGTGTGGGCTGTGAGTTTGGTGGTCTGGAATGCCTGGGAAGTGGGGGTTCCGGGCTGTTTATATGTAATATGGGGCGTCACCCGGAATGGGTAGCAGAAGGGGGATTCTTTGGGGTTTCTGTGGCTTGGGATGTGACTCCCATCTGGTCCTGTGTGGCCTGTGAGATTCGTGGACTGGGATGCCTGGGAAGTAGGCGTTCCGGGCTGATTATACATAATATGGGGTTTTGCCCGGAACGGGTATCAGATGGGATTCTTTGGGATTTCTGTAGCTCGGGGTGTGACTCCCATGTGGTTCTGTGTGGCCTGTGAGTTTGGTGGACTGGGATGACTGGGAAGTGGGCGTTCGGGGCTGATTATACATAATATGGGTTTTTGCCCGGAACAGGTAGTAGACGGGGGATTATTTGGGGTTTCTGTGGCTCATAGCATGAGTCCCATCGGGTCCTGTGTAGGCTGTGATTTTGGTGGACTGGGATGTCTGGGAAGTGGGTGTTCCGGGCTGATTATATGTAATATGGGTTTTTGCCCGGAACAGGTATCAGACAGGGGATTCTTTGGGGTTTCTGCAACTCAGAGCGTGAGTCCCATCTGGTCCTGTGTGGGCTGTGAGTTTGGTGGTCTGGAATGCCTGGGAAGTGGGGGTTCCGGGCTGTTTATATGTAATATGGGGCGTCACCCGGAATGGGTAGCAGAAGGGGGATTCTTTGGGGTTTCTGTGGCTTGGGATGTGACTCCCATCTGGTCCTGTGTGGCCTGTGAGATTCGTGGACTGGGATGCCTGGGAAGTAGGCGTTCCGGGCTGATTATACATAATATGGGGTTTTGCCCGGAACGGGTATCAGATGGGATTCTTTGGGATTTCTGTAGCTCGGGGTGTGACTCCCATGTGGTTCTGTGTGGCCTGTGAGTTTGGTGGACTGGGATGACTGGGAAGTGGGCGTTCGGGGCTGATTATACATAATATGGGTTTTTGCCCGGAACAGGTAGTAGACGGGGGATTATTTGGGGTTTCTGTGGCTCATAGCATGAGTCCCATCGGGTCCTGTGTAGGCTGTGATTTTGGTGGACTGGGATGTCTGGGAAGTGGGTGTTCCGGGCTGATTATATGTAATATGGGTTTTTGCCCGGAACAGGTATCAGACAGGGGATTCTTTGGGGTTTCTGCAACTCAGAGCGTGAGTCCCATCTGGTCCTGTGTGGGCTGTGAGTTTGGTGGTCTGGAATGCCTGGGAAGTGGGGGTTCCGGGCTGTTTATATGTAATATGGGGCGTCACCCGGAATGGGTAGCAGAAGGGGGATTCTTTGGGGTTTCTGTGGCTTGGGATGTGACTCCCATCTGGTCCTGTGTGGCCTGTGAGATTCGTGGACTGGGATGCCTGGGAAGTAGGCGTTCCGGGCTGATTATACATAATATGGGGTTTTGCCCGGAACGGGTATCAGATGGGATTCTTTGGGATTTCTGTAGCTCGGGGTGTGACTCCCATGTGGTTCTGTGTGGCCTGTGAGTTTGGTGGACTGGGATGACTGGGAAGTGGGCGTTCGGGGCTGATTATACATAATATGGGTTTTTGCCCGGAACAGGTAGTAGACGGGGGATTATTTGGGGTTTCTGTGGCTCATAGCATGAGTCCCATCGGGTCCTGTGTAGGCTGTGATTTTGGTGGACTGGGATGTCTGGGAAGTGGGTGTTCCGGGCTGATTATATGTAATATGGGTTTTTGCCCGGAACAGGTATCAGACAGGGGATTCTTTGGGGTTTCTGCAACTCAGAGCGTGAGTCCCATCTGGTCCTGTGTGGGCTGTGAGTTTGGTGGTCTGGAATGCCTGGGAAGTGGGGGTTCCGGGCTGTTTATATGTAATATGGGGCGTCACCCGGAATGGGTAGCAGAAGGGGGATTCTTTGGGGTTTCTGTGGCTTGGGATGTGACTCCCATCTGGTCCTGTGTGGCCTGTGAGATTCGTGGACTGGGATGCCTGGGAAGTAGGCGTTCCGGGCTGATTATACATAATATGGGGTTTTGCCCGGAACGGGTATCAGATGGGATTCTTTGGGATTTCTGTAGCTCGGGGTGTGACTCCCATGTGGTTCTGTGTGGCCTGTGAGTTTGGTGGACTGGGATGACTGGGAAGTGGGCGTTCGGGGCTGATTATACATAATATGGGTTTTTGCCCGGAACAGGTAGTAGACGGGGGATTATTTGGGGTTTCTGTGGCTCATAGCATGAGTCCCATCGGGTCCTGTGTAGGCTGTGATTTTGGTGGACTGGGATGTCTGGGAAGTGGGTGTTCCGGGCTGATTATATGTAATATGGGTTTTTGCCCGGAACAGGTATCAGACAGGGGATTCTTTGGGGTTTCTGCAACTCAGAGCGTGAGTCCCATCTGGTCCTGTGTGGGCTGTGAGTTTGGTGGTCTGGAATGCCTGGGAAGTGGGGGTTCCGGGCTGTTTATATGTAATATGGGGCGTCACCCGGAATGGGTAGCAGAAGGGGGATTCTTTGGGGTTTCTGTGGCTTGGGATGTGACTCCCATCTGGTCCTGTGTGGCCTGTGAGATTCGTGGACTGGGATGCCTGGGAAGTAGGCGTTCCGGGCTGATTATACATAATATGGGGTTTTGCCCGGAACGGGTATCAGATGGGATTCTTTGGGATTTCTGTAGCTCGGGGTGTGACTCCCATGTGGTTCTGTGTGGCCTGTGAGTTTGGTGGACTGGGATGACTGGGAAGTGGGCGTTCGGGGCTGATTATACATAATATGGGTTTTTGCCCGGAACAGGTAGTAGACGGGGGATTATTTGGGGTTTCTGTGGCTCATAGCATGAGTCCCATCGGGTCCTGTGTAGGCTGTGATTTTGGTGGACTGGGATGTCTGGGAAGTGGGTGTTCCGGGCTGATTATATGTAATATGGGTTTTTGCCCGGAACAGGTATCAGACAGGGGATTCTTTGGGGTTTCTGCAACTCAGAGCGTGAGTCCCATCTGGTCCTGTGTGGGCTGTGAGTTTGGTGGTCTGGAATGCCTGGGAAGTGGGGGTTCCGGGCTGTTTATATGTAATATGGGGCGTCACCCGGAATGGGTAGCAGAAGGGGGATTCTTTGGGGTTTCTGTGGCTTGGGATGTGACTCCCATCTGGTCCTGTGTGGCCTGTGAGATTCGTGGACTGGGATGCCTGGGAAGTAGGCGTTCCGGGCTGATTATACATAATATGGGGTTTTGCCCGGAACGGGTATCAGATGGGATTCTTTGGGATTTCTGTAGCTCGGGGTGTGACTCCCATGTGGTTCTGTGTGGCCTGTGAGTTTGGTGGACTGNATTCACTCACGATTCTTGTGAGAAATAAATTCATTCTCATTTCAACCCTACTCCTCAGGTACTTCTGGACATTGCAGAATGCACAATGACTGCAAGGGCTTTTGCAGTAAGGTTAAAGTTACACCTAGTCATTCATTCAATTGGACCACAGTGTGGGTGCATCTATAGCTTAAAGACCATGCAAGGCAGCTGCTTGGGAGCATCGTGGGTTGTGCCCACAACATGCCTGCACACTGCGTTGGTGCGGTATTGGGCTCACCAGATTGGAGTTTATCCTATTTCCCAGGTATTTCTGTCTATCTTCCCCTATCTTCAGAGTGAGACTTCCACCAGGTCCTGTGTGGGCTGTGAGTTTGGTGGTCTGGAATGCCTGGGAAGTGGGGGTTCCCGGCTGTTTATATGTAATAAGGGGCGTCACCGGAATGGGTAGCAGAAGGGGGATTCTTTGGGGTTTCTGTGGCTTGGGATGTGACTCCCATCCGGTCCTGTAGGGCCTGTGAGTTTCGTGGACTGGGATGCCTGGGAAGTGGGCGTTCTGGGCTGATTATACATAATATGGGGGTTTGCCCAGAACGGGTATCAGATGGGATTCTTTGGGGTTTCTGTAGCTCGGGGTGTGACTCCCATGTGGTTCTGTGTAGGCTGTGATTTTGGTGGACTGGGATGTCTGGGAAGTGGGCGTTCCGGGCTGATTATATGTAATATGGGTTTTTGCCCGGAACAGGTATCAGACAGGGGATTCTTTGGGGTTTCTGCAACTCAGAGCGTGAGTCCCATCTGGTCCTGTGTGGGCTGTGAGTTTGGTGGTCTGGAATGCCTGGGAAGTGGGGGTTCCGGGCTGTTTATATGTAATATGGGGCGTCACCCGGAATGGGTAGCAGAAGGGGGATTCTTTGGGGTTTCTGTGGCTTGGGATGTGACTCCCATCTGGTCCTGTGTGGCCTGTGAGATTCGTGGACTGGGATGCCTGGGAAGTAGGCGTTCCGGGCTGATTATACATAATATGGGGTTTTGCCCGGAACGGGTATCAGATGGGATTCTTTGGGATTTCTGTAGCTCGGGGTGTGACTCCCATGTGGTTCTGTGTGGCCTGTGAGTTTGGTGGACTGGGATGACTGGGAAGTGGGCGTTCGGGGCTGATTATACATAATATGGGTTTTTGCCCGGAACAGGTAGTAGACGGGGGATTATTTGGGGTTTCTGTGGCTCATAGCATGAGTCCCATCGGGTCCTGTGTAGGCTGTGATTTTGGTGGACTGGGATGTCTGGGAAGTGGGTGTTCCGGGCTGATTATATGTAATATGGGTTTTTGCCCGGAACAGGTATCAGACAGGGGATTCTTTGGGGTTTCTGCAACTCAGAGTGTGAGTCCCATCTGGTCCTGTGTGGGCTGTGAGTTTGGTGGACTGGGATGCCTGGGAAGTGGGGGTTCTGGGCTGATTATACATAATATGGGGGTCGCTTGGAACGGGTATCAGATGGGGGATTCTTTGGGGTTTCTGTGGCTCGGGGAGTGACTCCCATCTGGTCCTGTGTGGGCTGTGAGTTTGGTGGACTGGGATGTCTGGGAAGTGCGGGTTCCAGGCTGATTATACGTAATATGGATTTTTGCCCAGAACGAGTATCAGACAGGGGATTATGTGGCTCCAGGTGTGACTCCCATCTGGTCCTGTGTGGCCTGTGAGTTTGGTGGTCTGGGATGCTTGAGAAGTGGGCGTTCCAGACTGATTATATGTAATATGGGGTTTTAACCGGAAAGGGTATCAGACAGGGGATTCTTTGGGGTTTCTGTGGCTTGTGGTCCTGTGTGGCCTGTGAGTTTGGTGGACTGGGATGCGTGGGAAGTGGGTGTTCCAGGCTGATTATACGTAATATGGGTTTTTGCCCGGAACGGGTATCAGACAGGGGATTCTTTGGGGTTTCTGTGGCTCTGTGTGTGACTCCCTTGTGGTCCTGTGTGGCCTGTGATTTTGGTGGACTGGGATGCCTGGGAAGTGGGTGTTGGCGGATTACATGTAATATAGGTTTTCGCCCGGAACGGGTATCAGACGGGGGATTCTTTGGGGTTTCTGTGGCTCGGGGTGTGACTCCCGTGTGGTTTGTGTGGCCTGTGAATTTGGTGGACTGGGATGCCTGGGAAGTGGGCGTTCCGGGCTGATTATACATAATACGTGTTTTTGCCCAGAACAGGTATCAGACAGGGGATTCTTTGGGGTTTATGTGACTCCGGGTGTGACTCCCTTGTGGTCCTGTGTGCTCTGTGAGTTTGGTGTACTAGGTTGCCTGGGAAGTGGGCGTTCCGGGCTGATTATATGTAATATGGATTTTTGCCCAGAACGGGTATCAGTCAGGGGATTCTTTGGGGTTTCTGTAGCTCAGGGTGTGACTCCCATGTGGTTCTTTGTGGCCTGTGAGTTTGGTGGACTGGGATGCCTGGGAAGTGGGGGTTCTGGGCTGATTATACATAATATGGAGGTCGCTCGGAACGGGTATCAGATGGGGGATTCTTTGGGGTTTCTGTGGCTTGGGGAGTGACTCCCTTGTAGTTCTGTGTGGCCTGTGAGTTTGGTGGACTGGGATGCCTGGGAAGTGGGCATTCCGGGCTGATTATACATAATATGGATTTTTGCCCAGAACGGGTATCAGACAGGGGATTCTTTGGGGTTTATGTGGCTCCAGGTGTGACTCCTGTGTGGTTCTTTGTGGCCTGTGAGTTTGGTGGACTGGGATGCCTGGAAAGTGGGCATTTCCTGGCTGATTATACGTAATATGGGTTTTTGCCCAGAACGGGTATCAGACGGGGGATTTTTTGAGTTTTCTGCGGCTCAGAGCATGAGTCCCATCTGGTCCTGTGTGGGCTGTGAGTTTGGTGGACTGGGATGCCTGGGAAGTGGGGGTTCTGGGCTGATTATACATAATATGGGGGTCGCTTGGAACGGGTATCAGATGGGGGATTCTTTGGGGTTTCTGTGGCTCGGGGAGTGACTCCCATCTGGTCCTGTGTGGGCTGTGAGTTTGGTGGACTGGGATGTCTGGGAAGTGCGGGTTCCAGGCTGATTATACGTAATATGGATTTTTGCCCAGAACGAGTATCAGACAGGGGATTATGTGGCTCCAGGTGTGACTCCCATCTGGTCCTGTGTGGCCTGTGAGTTTGGTGGTCTGGGATGCTTGAGAAGTGGGCGTTCCAGACTGATTATATGTAATATGGGGTTTTAACCGGAAAGGGTATCAGACAGGGGATTCTTTGGGGTTTCTGTGGCTTGTGGTCCTGTGTGGCCTGTGAGTTTGGTGGACTGGGATGCGTGGGAAGTGGGTGTTCCAGGCTGATTATACGTAATATGGGTTTTTGCCCGGAACGGGTATCAGACAGGGGATTCTTTGGGGTTTCTGTGGCTCTGTGTGTGACTCCCTTGTGGTCCTGTGTGGCCTGTGATTTTGGTGGACTGGGATGCCTGGGAAGTGGGTGTTGGCGGATTACATGTAATATAGGTTTTCGCCCGGAACGGGTATCAGACGGGGGATTCTTTGGGGTTTCTGTGGCTCGGGGTGTGACTCCCGTGTGGTTTGTGTGGCCTGTGAATTTGGTGGACTGGGATGCCTGGGAAGTGGGCGTTCCGGGCTGATTATACATAATACGTGTTTTTGCCCAGAACAGGTATCAGACAGGGGATTCTTTGGGGTTTATGTGACTCCGGGTGTGACTCCCTTGTGGTCCTGTGTGCTCTGTGAGTTTGGTGTACTAGGTTGCCTGGGAAGTGGGCGTTCCGGGCTGATTATATGTAATATGGATTTTTGCCCAGAACGGGTATCAGTCAGGGGATTCTTTGGGGTTTCTGTAGCTCAGGGTGTGACTCCCATGTGGTTCTTTGTGGCCTGTGAGTTTGGTGGACTGGGATGCCTGGGAAGTGGGGGTTCTGGGCTGATTATACATAATATGGAGGTCGCTCGGAACGGGTATCAGATGGGGGATTCTTTGGGGTTTCTGTGGCTTGGGGAGTGACTCCCTTGTAGTTCTGTGTGGCCTGTGAGTTTGGTGGACTGGGATGCCTGGGAAGTGGGCATTCCGGGCTGATTATACATAATATGGATTTTTGCCCAGAACGGGTATCAGACAGGGGATTCTTTGGGGTTTATGTGGCTCCAGGTGTGACTCCTGTGTGGTTCTTTGTGGCCTGTGAGTTTGGTGGACTGGGATGCCTGGAAAGTGGGCATTTCCTGGCTGATTATACGTAATATGGGTTTTTGCCCAGAACGGGTATCAGACGGGGGATTTTTTGAGTTTTCTGCGGCTCAGAGCATGAGACCCATCTGGTCCTGTGTGGGCTGTGATTTTGGTGGACTGGGATGCCTGGGAAGTGGGTGTTCCGGGCTGATTATACATAATATGTGTTTTTGCCCAGAACGGGTATCAGACAGGGGATTCTTCGGGGTTTCTGTGGCTCTGGCTGTAACTGACCACCCCTCAGGAGCATTCAGCAGCTATCCTGCTTGCCACGACGTGACACTTGAAAACAACAGAAGACAGCAGAATATATGCAATTTATGCAAACATTTTTATATATAAAGGTGTATTATATGATGATACACACACACACACACAAAAACCCAATTACAATAAAAAAGTGCAAGAATGCCAGTGGTTTAAACTCAGCAAACCCCAACAATCAGCACATATATGACAATTCCTAAAAAACAGTCAATACCACCACTAGACTCATAAAATAAAGGCAAACGCGTTTCGGAATGAATCCTTCCTCAGTGCCCAATTCAATGAAAATAACAACCACTACAGGAGAAATAGAGGCGCCAAGCTAAGGGAAGAGAACTAATTTTGGCTGGAGATCTCCTCTGTCCAGCCTGTGTCATTATATGGCATGCCTGTGAGCTTTGGAATGATTCAAGCTGACACCAATTAGGCTACACTTGTCTCCTGTAGTGGTTGTAATTTTCATTGAATTGGGCACTGAGGAAGGATTCATTCCGAAACGCGTTTGCCTTTATTTTATGAGTCTAGCGGTGGTATTGACTGCTTTTTAGGAATTGTTGGGGTTTTCTGAGTTTAAACCACTGGCATTCTTGCCCTTTTTTATTGTAATTGGTTTTGTGTGTGTGTGTGTGTGTGTGTGTGTGTATCATCATATAGTACACCTTTATATATAAAAATGTTTGCATAAATTGCATATATTCTGCTGTCTTCTGTGGTTTTCAAGTGCTCTGGGTGTGACTCCCTTGTGGTTCTGTGTGGCCTGTGAGTGTGGGGGACTGGGATGCCTGGGAAGTAGGCGTTCAGGGCTGATTATACATAATATGGGTTTTTGCCCAGAACGGGTGTCAGACAGGGGATTCTTCGCGGTTTCTGTGGCTCTGGGTGTGACTCCCTTGTGGTTCTGTGTGGCCTGTGAGTTTGGTGGACTGGGATGCGTGGGAAGTGGGTGTTCCAGGCAGATTATATGTAATATGGGTTTTCACACGGAACAGGTATCGAACGGGGGATTCTTTGGGGTTTCTGTGGCTCCGGGTGTGACTCCTGTGTGGTTCTGTGGGGCTTGTGAGTTTGGTGGACTGGGATGCCTGGGAAGTAGGCGTTCCAGGCTGATTATAGATAATACGGGTTTTAGCCCAGAACGGGTATCAGACAGGGAATTCTTTGGGGTTTCTGTGGCTCTGGGTGTGACTCCCTTGTGGTCCTGTGGGGCCTGTGGGTTTGGTGGACTGGGATTCCTGGGAAGTGGGCGTTCCGGGCTGATTATACATAATATGGGTTTTTGCCCAGAATGGGTATCAGGGGATTCTTTGGGGTTTCTGTGGCTCGGGGTGTGACTCCCATGTGGTTCTTTGTGGTCTGTGAGTTTGGTGGACTGGGATGCCTGGGAAGTGGGCGTTCTGGGCTGATTATACGTAATATGGGTTTTTGCCAGAAACGGGTATCAGAC
>QEPC01005526.1:1683416-1713248 GCA_003113815.1 Sphenodon punctatus
AACTCAGCTGATACTGCTTTGAAAGGTAGATTAGAAGCTTATTGTCCAAAGCTGGCTTATGTAAGGGGATATGTCAATGTGTGTTGTCAGTGGCTTATGTAAGGGGATATGTCAGTGTGTGTTGCTTTTATTTGTTTAATTATATTTCTTTTTCAGTTGCTTGTTTTTTTTTCCTATCCAGCCTCAGTGAGTTCAGCCCTTCATACCCATCAGAGAACCCACCAGTCACAAGAGCCCTATAACTGCTGTATCTGGGAAGAAAACTTCACTGTGGGCTCTGATCTTATTACACAGAAAGACATTCAAAACTTATTCCTCACCCCACATTCTCCATCTCTAGTCCTTCCTCTGCTGTAACTGCAGTTGGGCAACAGGAAGGTGGTTACTTGGTAGGAAAATATGTCACAAAATAATTTCAGGGGCACTTTAGGTGACTGAAACGCTTAGCTTCCCAGCCACACTGCTAATGCTACTGCAGAATAATAAATATATAAGGTTATAAATCACCATTTCCTTTAAACAACAAACTGCAGCTTCTCCTGGACTCCTGGTGTCACAGCTTGTTTTATATATAACTAACACAACCTTTTAATCCTCAAAACAAACCTGTGAGGTAGGTTAGCTGAGAGAATAATGTGACTGCCCCAAGGTCACCCAGTGAGTTTCTGGCTAAGAAATTATTACTGTTCATGGAAGATGACTGTGGATGGGGATTCTGGGGATCAGAGGATGGGCTTTCTGAGGCCAGAGGGTAGGGCTGCCAGGGATCAGAGACTGGACTTTGGTTCCTCTTTAGACATTAGAAAAGTTGGTAAGAAAAGATCGAGGTCATTGAGGTGATTGAGGCTGCAGCAGAATGTCCAGGTGGTAGTGATGGACCCTGAGGGGTGGTCACTGGTCAGGTGTTTACCTCTGTCCCCACATAGGAGTGAATGTGTTTTAGCATCCAAGGGAAGCTGCTGAGAGTGTTGGAACTGATCCCCGTGGGTCTCTGACTGTGGCGAGGGAGGGGCAGATGCTGACCAAAAACCAACACCAAAGCCAGACAATCAAGGCCAGAGTCTGCTGGACAGATTCACACCAAGTAGCCTCTCCCTCCTCCGGCCATTCCCCTTGAATCAAACAAACCAGAGTGAGGAAAGGGCAGGAGAGGATTCAGTCAGACCCAGTGGGGAATGGGCAGATGCTTCCCTGATCAGTCACTGACCCTACCCAGGAAGCAGCTGGGAGGCTGAGCAACAGCAGCAGAATGAACCAGGGAGGTTTTTGTACGGGGCTGTAGCACTGTGTGACAGGGAAGCTCACATACTGCTGACAGTCATCATCTCCGACATCATCAGCTTCCACCCGGCTGATCGCGAGGGTGTAATCGGTGTCCGAGCCGCTGCCGCTGAACCGGTCTGGGACCCCAGAGGCCTGGGTGGAAGAGCTGTAGATCAGGAGCTTGGGGGCCTGGCCTGGTTTCTGCTGGTACCAGTGCAGCACGGTGGTGCCAACGGTGGCACTGGCTTTGCATCGGATGGTGACTGTGTCCCCTGGAGACACGGACAGAGATTCCGGAGTCTGAGTCAGCACAGTGTCCCCGCTGGAGCCTGCAAGGGGAAAATTGAAAGGACATACAAGATAAATCCAGTCAATGCAAAGGTGTGAATGTCTAGTCGCGTCCAGCACCCTCCTAAAGCCCTTCCTGGCCCCTGACCCCGCTCCAGGTGTCTGTGTCCGTGCGGCTGAGAGTTGCTGTTCACACGACAGGGGAATGAGCGGATTTTCCCTCTTGAGGAGAGATCATACTTTCAGACCGGTCTCTCCCCTGTCGCTGCTCTTACCCTGAATCCAGAGGATCAGGAGCCAGAAAAGCTGTGTCTGCAGCATCATCTTGGCAGCTCTAGCTGGAGAGACACGGAGCATCTCAGCCCTGAGGCCTCAGGAAGGAACTGTTTATAGCTGAGCTGCTCAGCAGGGCAAGGCCAGGCAGGAGGGGAGATGCAAATCAGGCCCCCTGTGGAAAATTCAAAAGAAATGTCCCTTCTCTGCCCCCAGATAAGGGGCCCTTTCCAGTCCCCAGGTGAAGGCAGTGGGGCTGCACAAGGGAGTGGGAACAGGGTCTGGAACCTGGAATTGGGATGGGGGTATTTCAGCACTCTGGGACCAGAGTGCTGAAATGAGCTGCGGCCGGGCAGCTTCATCTCATGTTCGACATGAGCCTGGAACAGGTGCCTCCTCTAGGGGTTTTGGAGTCGATCTGTCTGGGGTAGAAAGATTCCTGGGGATGGAGGGGGGTGGGGGGGAGAGTCCGTGTCTCTGTCCCATCCATTCCAGGCTATAATGAGTCTCCAGCATGGGGGGAGTTTGTAATGAACAGGAGCTGAGCTGCCCAAACTTTCCACTCACCCCATTTGAGGTCTCCATTAATATAAAATCTAGTATTCCCTGCCTTAGTCGTAGGGTGATCTATACCATAGAGTGTCCCTGTGGTTTAATATACATTGGGAAAACTAACAGACAAGTGAAGGTGAGAATCATAGAGCATCGGTCCAATATTCTCTGCCGTAAAGGGAGAGAACCTCTGGTATCGCACTAGATGTTATTGGGGCATACGCCAGGGAACATCAAATTCTGTTGTATTGACTCCTATGCTTCTGAACAGGAACTGTCGTGTCTAGAAGCCAGGTGGATTTTGAGACTTATGACCCTCATGGCTTTTGGACTTAATGAAGGTATAGACTGGACTAGACTTATTTTATAATGGAGTTATTTTGGAAGCATATAGATGTGATTGAAATATAATTTATTTGTATATGTCAGAAATTGGAGAGTGGGGATTTATTATATAGGGACTGAAGCAAATCTCCTTCCCAGACTTGGGCTTGGACTTTGGCCCCATGGTGCAATTACTTCACTGGAAGAGAAGAGCTTCACTACATAGAAGATTGGCATATTAATCCAGGAAGAAAGAATGCCTCTTTATTATCCGGGATATTGCTGTTTGGAATTTTTGGGGCTTCCTTTGCCGTTTATGTAGAAAATATTTAGAATGGACACACTGATCTGTGCCTGTTAAACCTTGTAACCAACTGGTTAGTTTGTCACAGCTTAGCTATATGAAGCAATTAGTCATGCCTGAGATATCGGAGCATGTGAGTAGTATTTAAGGGGAAGGAGTTGACCAACTGCTCGTTGGTTTTTGTTACTTTGGGAACCTGCCTTGGGAGGTGCGTGTGTATGGGGAGCTTGGTGCAAATGGCTAGTCTGTCCCTAGAATTTTTAAAGTGTTATGTTTTGTGGGGGACATACCATTTGGAATTACTTATAACTATTTTTAGTTTTGTTTTGTTTGTTGACAAACCGATACCACTGATTAAGAAATACATCCATATAAGAAATTTGGTGGGTAAGCATACTATTTGGTTGGGGGTATATAAGCCCTTTGCTAACTTCATGCTGGTATTGGGTTTGTCTTTTTGCAGATCCAGTTGGGCTACAGATTCACCACTGGAGAAGCTCCCATTTATTTAATTACCCATATAGAATTATTGGCCTATCATTATAGAGTCGAACACTACAAATGGTTTGCTGATGAGGACCAACTTCTGTGGTCCAGAAACATGGCTCTGTCCAAACCTGTATTTGTATATTTATAGATTTATGTGAGTTGGTTTCCACTGTCTCAGACTTTGAGGGCTCTGTTGTATGAGCACGATATAGTGTTACAATATGCATTAAATATGGCCATTTTCTATTAATTTCTATTTGGAACTCTTGTTTGATCACAGGTGTGTGATTTTCTTTTTAGGTATTTCCCCACCCCATATGGGGGTATCGATACAGGTTTCATACTTTGTTATTATCCCCTGGTGAGTTGTTTTTGTTGTGTTTGTTTTTTAAGCCCTCCTTGTTTGTCAGCCATAGTGGTTATTTGGGGGATTTACATGGTCCTTTTGAGTGTTCTCAGCTCTCTGCATCACCCACTGCTTCTCAGTTTCTGGGGGTGTCATCCTCTTCTGCACCCCGAGCGGAGGGGTTTGTGCCCAGCCCAGTGCGCACACAGGGACCCTTCAACTGACCGTCCAGCCGTACATCAATCATCCCAGTCTGCAAAAATGGAAAAGAGGCCAAAAGGTGATGACTTGACCAGCGGCACTAAGTGGAGCCTGAATTTGAACTCAGGACTCTCAGATTCCAGGACAGGATACTCAGACATACTGCCAATGAGGTGGTAAATTCACATTTAGGAGGGACAGTTCCACAGCACCATCTAGTGGTGAATGTCTGTATTAAGCCACAGTCGCTGCCTGGGAGCTGTCCAGTGCTGATCTGTGACCCAAGGAGATGAGACCCTCACCCCCCAAGGACTGCCCTGAGCAGTAGGGGGAGCCCAGCCTGTTATCAGGGGGCAAAATGCCCATCTTGCTGCCTGGGACACAGACTCGGCCCCTCAGAGCAGGGGCAGCAAGTCTCCTCTTTCTGACACTCGGTGCAGAAATCTTCTCGCCCCCCCCCCCATGCCACGTGGGTGTGCAAGGCTAGCACGCTGGTCTGGGAGTATTTTCCACTCCTATTGCAGAGGCATCGATCCCTGCTGCCGGGTCTGGCAGGCAGGATCCAGGCTGGTGGAGCTTCAGACTATGGGGGCGAGAGTTTATTGCTGTGTCAGCGTTTGTGAGACAAGGCAATGGGGGTTGCAGGGTCACTCACGCATGGAGTGTGAGACAGTGGTGCAATCTATCAGCTGTACAGCTTTGGCATTGGCTCCATTTTTAAAAACCGTATTTAGTTCAGACTCCCAGATCTTGGCGTACAGCTGCCCCTGAGGCAGGTAAGTGTGGGGCCCAGACTCCGTGCAGCACGGCAGATCTCCCCGTGTCTGACAAGAGGCAGGACATGTTCCCTGCAAACCTGCCTTGCCCTGAGTGCTATGTGCCCCGATGCATCCTGGGGGGCAGGGATCATGGCAGGGCAGGGAAGGAATGGCTTGTGAATGGAGTCAGGATGAGAGGCTACAATGTGGGTACCCAGAAATGTCCAGGGGATTCCTCCTCTCAGCTTTCCCTCTCTTGCTCCTGCAACAGAAGCAGCGCAGCCTCCTTGACTTCAGTGGGCAGCCATTTCTCCCATCCTTGGCCTGTGCTCTGGGGCCGCTCTGCTGTGAGGGGAGGTCACAGAGCATGAACTCGGGCTTAATGGTCCTCCCAGCTGCAGGATCTAACCCTGCTCTCCATGCAAAACTGGGTGGCCGTGACAGATCCGGGGTCACGGAGGGGAATGATGAGGATTAGGGTGCTGGGCCAATGCAGCCAGTTCTGGGGCTGGACCAGGGGCAGGAGCACTGATGTCACTGGGCCAAGGCAGCTGCTGTTCTGTGGCTTCAGTTCATGCGATCACGTGCTGCTGCTGCTCTGGGTCTGATCAATAACCCAGTCCAATAACCCAGTCCATACTCTCGGCAAGGCTGGGTGTAGCTCCCGGGGACCCAACAGGACACACCGCTCCGGCCATCAAGGGAATCCACTGCCGTCCTGTAGCCGCCAATTCTGCTCCATCTGGTAGGGGTGGATCCTTCTCAGAAGCACCAGAAGGGTTTCGGACACTGATCTTCAGCCGTTCTGTGGTCAAGGGCCACAAGTTCAAAATTTATGATTGGACACAACTTTCTTTTCAAAGTTAAGTCATACAAATATGATCTCATGGTATAAGAAAAAAAGGGGACAAATCAGTAAAAAATTAATATAAAGATTTTTTTTTTTCCCCCATGTATCTGTCTGTATCTGCGTGTCTGTCTCTAAGAAACCTTAGCTAAGGTAATGAAACATGCCAGATTTTTGTCTGAAGTGGCAGCTCAAGACTTCCGCCTTCCCCCAGGCTCGGCACCCCCCTCTACCCAGAGTCCCAGGAGCACCGGGCACATTTTAATTTGTACTTTGCTGCTCTCTTCTCTCCATCCCTCTCAGCATCTTGCACTTGTATCCTGGGGTGCCATAAGCAACATGCTTTGAGTGAGCCAGGGGTCGGATGCTGCCAGGATGAAAGTGTAAATGACCGAGACCTCCGGGTCCAGTCCCCTACTTCATTTTAGATACAACCCTGAGCTGACCAAAATTTCACCCTCCAGCCACTTCAAATAAATGATTAATATTTTTCATTCCATGTTATAAAATGAAAAATATTTCCATTTTGATGCCGTTATTCATGAGAACATTAGTAGTGCTATACTGGGCCAGACCAATGGTCCATCGAGCCCAGCATCCTGTCTCCAACAGTGGCCAACCTTGGTTGCTTGAAAGAAGTACCCGACAACAGGGCACTATGGAGCGGCATTGTGTACATAAAGTTTGGATTGTTTTTCCCAATGGGCATCCCTTTGCACTTGTCCATGTTAAATTTCATTTGTCAGTCTCGCAAGATCCCTCTGCAATTCTTCACAGTCTGCTCTTGTGCTGATGCTCTTTCCTATTTTCCTCATTAGAATTAGCTTTCCATTTTTTAAAGGATGCTTTTTTGGCTCTAGCAGCCTCCTTCACCTCACCATTTAGACACCCTGGCAGGCATTTGGTACCTTTGCAACCTTTTTAAACCTGTGGAATACATTTAATCTGGGTTTCCAAGCTGGTGTTTTTAAATATTCTCCATGCCTCTTGCAGATATTTAATCCCTCGCCACTGCTCCTTTTCGTTTCCTTCTAACTAGTTTCCTCATTTTAGCATCATCTCCCTTTTAAAAGTTAAATGTTATTGTGTTAGTTTTATTTACCAATCTCCCTCCAGTAATTATCTGAAATGTGATTATATTATGATCACTATTGGCAAGCGACTCTGCCACCGTTACCCTTTGCACCAGGTTCTGCATTCCACTTAGGACTAGATCCAAAGTAGTGCCTCCTCCAGTTGGTTCCAGGACCAGCTGCTTCAAGAAGCAGTCATTTATGACATCAAAAATCTTTACCTCCTGATGATGCCCGGAAGAGACATTCACCCAGTCAGTGTTAGGATAATTGAAATCACCCATTATTGTTGTGCTACCGATTTTAGTAGCCTGTCTAATCTCTGCTAGCATTTCATAGTCAGTCTCACAATCCTGGTCAGGGGGATGATAGGATAGCCTTACTGCTATATACTTTCCCATTACACATGGAATTTCTATCCATAGAGATTTCAGAGTAGAGTTCCTTTCCTGTAAAATTTTAATCCCACTTGACTCAAATGCTGTCTTTAACATATAGCGTCAGCCCAGAACAAGCTACTCTAGCATTTTGATATATTTTGTACCCTGGTATTAGTGTCCCATTGGTTATCCTCTTTCCACCAGGTCTCCGAGATGCCTATTATGTCTAGATCTTCTTTTAGTACCAAATACTCTAATTCTCCCATCTTATATTTAGACTTCTAGCATCTGGATATAGACACTTAAATGTATTCTAAGTCTGCTCATTGTAAGTATCCATTTCAGGTATTTTAGGAAAATTAAAAAATATATATGAAAACATTTTTTTAAATGAATTCCCACCACCACCACCCAAAAAATCTCCGTACTCTTTATAACTAAACACTGAAAATTCTAGTTTTCCCATAGACTACAGTTTCTAAAGCAGACTATGGGTGGGCGTGATCCATTTCAGAGAGTGATAATCAAAAAGAATCTATTTTTAGTATATTTTTTCACCTGGACACCAAAAAATTAAGCTCAAAGAAATAATGTTTCTTTAACTAAATTTGTAAATATTTGCTCACATAAAATGTGTAACTTCCTTTAAAAAGGAGGGGGGAAATCACTACGCCACTATTTGCCCATTTCTTGGGTGAAATCTTTCCACTGGCTCTTACAAAACTCCCTTGTGGGTGGAACGAAACTTTCTCTAGGCAGAAACCAGTCTGGAGTAGACACTTCTACTGACATGCATGGGTGACTGTGGAGCTCAGTCAAGCGAGGGGCTCTGATCTAATGGGGGTAGCAGCTGCGCTGAGGAGGAGGCTCAGTCGCAGGCAGCAGTTACCCTGCACTGAACGGCACAGGGAGGTTTTTGTACAGGGCTGTAGCGCTGTGAGAGGTGAGCTAGCACTCTGCAGACATAGCAGGAGCCCCCTTCCATAGGGGGCAGGACAAGGCTACCCCTGAAGTTGGCTCCTTGAAGATCCCCATCCCCCCCCCCACCTGTGCCGGTACCTGACACTGTTATCTATAGGTGTGAACATATGTTAGCATCCAAGGGAAGCTATGGAGCATGTAAGAACCGATTCCCATGGGCCTTGTTATGAGGGTGGATGGGTGGAGTGAAAGGGGGGAGAGATGCAGAATTGAAGCCGAAAGGGAAAAAAGCAAAGACCAAATAGCAGCTCCATCCTTCAGCCACCCAAACCACCAAACTGGGGGCTAGCGAGCAAGCAAAGGCAGGAGAGGATTCAGTAGGGATGTGCGAACAGAACGTGGTTTGGACGTTCAGTTCGAAAACCGAGTTCAGGTTCTGTTGTTCGGGTCGGCCGAACATTCGAAATAGCGCTGTTGGTACTGATATCAATACTGAATTCAAAGGGGTTTTTTTGTATCGGTATCATTTGGCCCTGAAACAACCCCTGGTCTCCACCCCTGGTGCCAGGAAGTCTGCTCCTCAGCTGCCTCCCCCTTCCAGTCACGTTTTTACCACCCGAATGGGCCTTCCAGTCATGTTTCTCCCACCCTGAACTCATCTGAACTCACCCGAACAGGACCGAACTGTTCTGTCATTTTTGAGTTCGGTTCAGACATTTGGTTCAGTCGTCCGAACAGAGTTCGGCCCGAACTCCGAACAGCGTTTGCACATCCGTAGGATTCACTCTGACCCTGGGGAACGGGCAGCTGTTTCCCTGATCAGTCATCGACCCTGCCCAGGATGCAGCTGGGACGCTGAGCAATAGAAGCCGAATGAACAGGGAGGTTTTTGTACAGGGTTGTAGCACTGTGGGAGGCAAGTCACCACGCTGCTGACAGTAATAATCTCCAGCATCATCAGCTTCAATCCTGCTGATTCTGAGGGTGTAGTCAGTGCCCGAGCCGCTGCCGCTGCACCGGTCTGCGACCCCAGAGGGGTGGTTGGAAATCTGATTGATCAGAAACTTGGGAGCCTGGCCTGGTTTCTGCTGGTACCAGTGCAGGTAGCCGGTGGTGGAACTGGCTTTGCAGCTGAGAGTGACTGTGTCCCCTGGAGACACGGATAAGGAGTCTGGAGTCTGAGTCAGCACAGTCTCCCCGCTAGAGCCTGCACGGGGGAAATTCACAAGGAACAAAATGTTAAATCCAGTGAATGAAACAAGCAAACTGGGAATGTCTAGTGAACAACACTCTCCTAAAGCCCTTCCAGACCCCGAGCCCAGTAACTGCTCTTACCCTGAATCCAGAGGATCAGGAGCCAGAAAAGCTGTGTCTGCAGCATCATCTTGGCAGCTCTAGATGGAGAGATACGGAGCATCTCAGCCCTGAGGCCTCAGGAAGGAACCATTTATAGCTGAGCTGCTCAGCAGGGCAAGGCCAGGCAGGAGGGGAGATGCAAAGCAGGCCCCCTGTGTCCACATACTCTCCCTGGCCCCAGGGTAGAGGATTCCAAGATAAAGGGCCCTTTCCAGCCCCCAAATCTCAGAATGCAGCCCTGGCTGAGGGCAGTGGGGGCTGCACAAGGGGGTGGGAGCAGAGTCTGGCTCCTGGAATTATCTGTGTTATTCTCAGTGTTTGCTTTGTCTTCCTATCGGTCTCTGCGGGGAGAGCTGGCGGGATCCCGGCATTAGCTGAGCCCGGCTCTGGAGGGGTCACACGAGCCCCAGTGCACAGGGGGTGCAGAGCAGAGCAGATTGGGGGGGGAGGGGCTCTACCCCTTGTCAGGCATCCTGTCCCCTAGGGGGAGGGGGGGGACACAGAACAGCAATGGCTGCCTCCACCAGCCAATGGGGTGCAGCAGCAGCAGCAGCATCTGGGGGGCAAGCTTTCATCCCCCTTGGCTCCTGCAGAGAAGAGCAGGCCCTGGGCAGCACTGAGGCTGGGAGCTCGCAGGCCCATTTGAACAGCTGGAAGGAGGGCGTCACTGCGGGGAGAGAAATGAGCTGAGGCCGGGCAGCTTCATCTCCTGTTCGACATGAGCCTGGAACATGTTCCTCATCCAGGGGGTTGGGAGCCGATGTGCCTGGGGTAGATGATCCCGGGAACAGAGAGGGGAAGCGTCCATGTCTCTGTCGCATTGTTGCTGGGCTCTGTTGATCCCCCAGCATCGGGAGTTTGCAACGAGCAGTAGCTGAACTGTCTGGGGTCTATTTCCAAAGGCAGCTGGGGGCGAGAGACGCCCTTGTGTTCTCACCTCTGAAGGGAACAGCTTGGAGCTTTCTGCAGCCCCCACTGCTTCTCATCTGCTTGAGGCGTCACCCTCCCCTGACCCCAGAGCTGAGGGGCCTGTATTCTTGGAGTTGACAGACGGGGACACCCCACCCCCCCTCAACTGACCGGCCCAGCCTGGCATTAACGGTCCCATTCTACAGAAACGAACATGAGGCCTAAAGATGATGACTTGACCAAAGGCCCGAAGTGGAGGCTGGATTTGAACTCAGGACTCCTAGATTCCAGGACAGGATGCTCTGCACTTACACAGGATGCCAATCAGGAGATAAATTCACATCTAGGAGTGACAGCTCCACAGCACCATCTAGTGGTGAATGACTCTACAAGCCGCAGTCGCTGCCTGGGAGCTGTCCAGTGCTGATCTGTGACCCAAGGAGAGGAGAACCCCCCACCCCGGCCGCCCCTTTCATGGCTGCTCTGAGCAGCAGGGGGAGCCCAGCTTGTTCCCAGGGGGCAACGCTCCCATTTCAGTGCCTGGGACACAGAATCAGCCCCTCAGTGTACGGCAGCAATTCTCTCTCTGCCACTGGGAGCTGGCGTTCCCCCCCGTATCACATGGCTGTGCAAGGCTGGCACACTGGTCTGGGAGTGTTTTGCACTCGCTGCAGAGACGTTGATTGCTCCTGTGGGGCCAGGCAGGCAGGTTTCAGGCTGGTCGAGCTTCTGTTCAGAACCTGGAGAGAGTTTATTGCTGTGTCAGCGTTTGGGAGACAAGGCAGCTGGGACGGCAGGGGCTGCCATGGAGTGTTGGTCCATGGTTTCATCTAGGGGCCAAGCCTTTGGGATTGGGCACCATTTGTTCACACTTATTTCGGTTCATGCGCACCTGGAGCTCGGGGAGCAGCTGCCCCTGAGGCAGGTCAGTGTGGGCCCAGCCTCTGTGCAGCACGAGAGATTCCCCTGTGTCTGACAAGGGGAAGGAAAAATTCCCTGCAAACCTGCCTTGCCCTGAGTGCTACGTGCTGTAATGCATGCTCGGGGTGGGGTGGGGTGGGGGGCAGGGCAGGGCAGGAATGGCTTGTGAATGAAGATTTATTTTATTTTATTTATTTAGCAAATTTATACCCCGCCCCCTCCTGCAACGCAGCTCGGGGCGGCTTCCAACAATCAATTTTAAAACATTTAAAATTCATTTTAAAATATTAAAAATAAAATATACCATATAAAACAGGGCTAGAAAAATAATAAATAAATGGGTGGGGGACTAAAATCATCCCTCCCCACCCTCCCTCCCAAAGGCCTGGGCAAACAGCCAGGTCTTACAGTTCCGCCGAAATGTTAAAAGGCTTGGGGCCAGGCGAGCTTCCTCCGGAAGGGAGTTCCACAGCTGCGGTCCTACCACCGAGAATGCTCGCTCCATCGTGGCCCCCCGCTTAACACGGGGGACCTCCAGGAGGGCACCCCCGGCAGACCGCAGGAGCCGTTCCGGGGCGCGAAGGGCGAGGCGGTCCCTAAGGTATGAGGGGCCAAGGCCGTATAGGGCTTTATAGATCATCACTAGGACCTTGAACTTGGCCCGGCACACTATCGGCAGCCAGTGCAGAGCTCGGAGCACCGGTGTAATGTGCTCCCGGCGACCCGTCCCCGTAAGAAGACGAGCCGCCGCATTCTGCACCAGCTGCAGCCTCCGGGCCAAGAACAAGGGAAGCCCCACGTAGAGCGCGTTGCAGTAGTCGAGCCTCGAGGTGACGAAGGCATGGATGAGGGAGGCCAGGTCCGGGCCAGAGACATACGGACGCAGCCTACGTACCAGATAAAGCTGGCGGAAGGCAGCCTTAGCGACTGCCTCCACCTGCCGCTCCAGCCGCAGGTCTGCGTCCAATATGACCCCCAGACTCCGGACCTGCTGAGCTACAGGGGGGCAAACCCCCCCAATCAGGGGGGCCACCACCCCCTTCGCCCTCCCCACCACCATCACCTCCGTCTTATCTGGGTTGAGCTTCAGTCTGCTCCGCCGCATCCAATCCGCCACGGCCTCCAAACATTGGGATAGCACCGAGACAGCAGGGTCTGGGTCAGTAGAAAACGAGAGGTACAGCTGAGTATCATCAGCATACTGGTGACATCGCACCCCGAACCCTCTCACGACCTCCCCCAAGGGCTGCATATAGATGTTAAATAATAATGGAGACAAGATCGATCCCTGCGGAACGCCACACGGTAAGGCGCGGGGGCTCGATGTTTCCTCCCCCAACACCACCCGCTGGCTCCTCCCCGAGAGGAATGAACGGAACCATTCAAGAACAGTCCCGTCCAGACCCCCCCGGTCACGCAGTCGTCTCAACAGCAGCCCATGGTCCACGGTGTCAAAAGCGGCCGAGAGATCGAGCAGGATGAGAAATGTCGAACATCCCGCATCCATCTCCCGGCGGAGGTCGTCCACCAAGGCCACCAACGCCGTCTCGGTGCCATAGCCGGGGCGGAACCCAGATTGAAAAGGGTCAAGGAGCCCGATATTATCTAGATGACCCTGGAGCTGGAGCGCCACTGCCCGCTCAATAACCTTCCCTAAAAAGGGAAGGTTAGAGACAGGTCGGTAGCTGGCGAGCGCGTCTACGTCCAACGATGGTTTTTTCAGCAGGGGGCGCACCACAGCCTCTTTTAAGCAAGGCGACAACCTCCCCTGCCGAAGGGACGCATTCACCACCCTCGCCAGCACCGTCCCCAACGTCTCCCCGGAAGCTTTTATTAACCAGGACGGGCATGGATCTAGTTGACAACACGTGGCCCTCACAGACCCCAGGACATCCACCACATCGGCTGGCGTCACTTCCTGAAACTCACCCCATAAAGATGGACCAGACGGACCCTCCGCCCCCCCGCGCTCTTCCCCTACTGCTATCAACCCAGCGTCGAAATCGGCCTGAATCCGAGCGATCTTGTCTGCGAAGTAGATGACAAACTCCTCACAGCGGGCCCGGGACAAGTCCCCATCCAGGCGGAGGGAGGCCGGACTCACCAGCCCCCGCACCACCCGAAACAGCTCCGCTGGACGCGACTTCGCAGACGCTATGAGGACGGCGAGGAATTCCTTCCTCGCCGTCCTCACAGCCTCCACATAGGACCGCAAATGGGCCCTATGGAGAAGACGATCGGAGACAGACCGAGTCCGACGCCAGCGTCGCTCTAGCCTCCTGCCCACACGCTTCATACACCGCAGCCCCTCAGTAAACCAAGGGGTCCTGCGGTGACGAGACCGAGGCAGAAGGCGCCTCGGAGCCACCCTGTCAATGGCCTCCTCCAGCAAGATGTTCCAATGCCGGACCAGCTCATCCACAGAGTGACCGTCCACATCCAGGGTAAGCTCCCTCAGGACCTCCTGGAACCGCTGGGGTTCCATCAGCCTCCGAGGGCGGACCATCCTAACTGGTCCCTTCCCCTTCTGGAGGGGGCGCGCTAAAAGACCGGCCTGAAGGAGGTAATGGTCCGTCCACGACAAGGGCACCGCTGTCACCTCCCCCACAACCGGACCCCCCGCCTCAAGGCCAGAGCCGAAGATCAGGTCGAGGATATGTCCCCCCACGTGGGTCGGGCAGATCACCTCCTGGGACAAGTTCATAGTTGCCATGGCGGCCATGAACTCCCGCTCCGCCCCAACAAGGCCGGCATCGGCGTGGACGTTGAAGTCCCCCAGAACCAAAGTCCTGGGGGAGCCCAACACCACCTCCGAGGCCAGCTCCGCTAGAGCGGTAAGGGATGCCGCCGGGCATGAAGGGGCCCGGTACACCAGCAGCACCCCTAGCTTGCCCCCAGCCAAATCGATCACCACGTGCAGAGCCTCTACACCCACAATCTCCGGCACTGGATACCTCCTAACAGGCCAGTCTTCCCTAAAAACAATAGCTACGCCTCCTCCCCGGCCGCTCATGCGGGGCTGATGCTGCACGGCATACCCAGCTGGAACCAGATCCGCCAAAGTTGGACCGGCCAGATCATCCAGCCAGGTCTCCGTGATGCATGCGAGGTCCACGGCCCCATCCACGATCAAATCGTGGATAATCGGGGCCTTGTTGACCACGGACCTCGCATTCATCAGCACCAGCCCCCCACGCGCGGACCCTGGACCCGGCACCTCCCTCCCCCTTAGTGGGGGGGTGATGACCTCCACCTCCCTCAGGCACCGTGGACCCCTAGGGGCCCGTGCCTTCCCACCCCATGGACCATACCGTCCGCGCCCCATCACGACCCCAATGGCCATGCCCTCCCCTCCGTCCACCCAATCCCGGCCCTTCAGACCCGGCTGTTTGCCCCCCGGCCCTCCCTCCCCCCCTCCCCCCCATAACCCTCCCCCCCCAACCATACCCTCCCCATTCTCCCTCGGTCTCCCCCTCTCACGGGGAGACCGAGCCACCCCCTCCCCCCCAACCCTCCCGGTCCTCCCCCTGCTCTCACCAGGGGGAGTCCCTGGGTCCACCCCCCACATTACCCCCCGTGTCAATACCCCCATCCTACCACCCTAGCCCTGAAAGATAAAAAGCCTGCCCAATATAAACACAAAAAACCCCCCTGCCCCCCTGCAGTCCCCCAGAAGTGCCCCCGAAGTGCCGCGCCCTTTGGCCGCGGCCCTTCGGCCGCGAGCCTGCGGCCGCAGCCTGCGGCTCCAGCCGCTGCCTGTGGGCTTTTAGCCCCTGCTACTTCCGGGTGGGGGGGGAGGGGACAGGACAGCCCACGTGGCTGCCCTCCGCGCCCCCCCCAACCCCCAACCTCACAGGTAGGTGTCTTCTCCCCGCAGGTGTCCGGCGGGGATGAGGAGTGGTGGTGGTGGCCCCAACAGCGGGACTCAGCGGTGGCGGCAGCGGCGAGGCAGGCGGAGCCTCCAGAGCCCCCCCGCAGCAGCAGCGAGGCAGTCAGGTGGGTAGTATCAGCTCCTCGTTGTTCACTGAATGTCCTGGTATCAGGGAGACGCCAGGCCTGCAGGTGTCGGGTGAGCGTGTGCGTGCTGTCCCACGGCTATGGTTGTCGGTGGCAGTGTAGCGTAGGCACCGTCAGGGCGTGGCTCCTTGATGTCCTCGCTCCGGCCAGCGCCCTTTTGTCGTCGCCCTTCGGGCGCCGCCCAAGGGCTGCCGCCCGCTGGGGGCGGGCGTGCCCCTTTGGCCTGTGGCTGAGCCCTCCCAGGGGGTGGAGCCTCGCTCACCTGGAGGGGATGGAGACGCTGTCTCAGGCAAGGGGGCTGGGCGCTGCAATGGCTGCTGCAGGGATGAAAGATGGGATGAAAGGCTTCAAAGTGGGTACCCAGAAAACTCCAGGGGATTCCTCTGAGCATTCCCTTTCTGTCCCAGTGCAGCCCCTTGGAGTGCAGGGCAGCCATTGTCTCTCATCCTAGACCTGTGCCTTGGGGCCTCTCTGCTGTGTGGGGAGGGCACGGAGCATGAACTGGGGCTTCACGGTCCTCCCAGATACAAGATCGAACCCTGCTCTCCACGCACAGCTGGTTGGTAGTGATAGGTATGGGGTCAGGTATGGGGAATTGTGAGGATTGGGACACCGGCCCTATGGAGGGACTGGATGGCAGGGTTTTCTCCTGCCTTCTGGGCAGAGCCCTGCACCAACGCAGCCAGTTCTGGGACTGGACCAGGCACAGGAACACTGATGTCACGTGGCCAGGACAGCTGCCAGTCTGTGGCTTCAGTTCACGTAGCCACACGCTGCTGCTCTGGGTCTGATCAGTATTTCAGTAACCCCGTCCGATCCTGGTTTAACTCTCAGCCTCTTCTCCGGTACCACTCCCTGCCACATCCCAGCTGGGAAACTGTTGCCCCCCAATAGCTGGGTCCTCTCTCATAAAGGCCTCCATACTCTCTGCAAGGCTGCATGTTGCTCCTGGGGACCCAACAGGACACACCGCTCTGGCCATCAAGGGAATTCACTGCCGTCTGTTAGATGCCAATTCTGCTCCATCTGGTATGGGTGGACCCTTCTCAGAAGCACCAGATGGGTGTCAGACAGCGATCCTAAGCCCTTTTGTGGTCAAGGGCCAGAAATTCAAGATTTATGATGACCCACAACTTTATTTTCAAAATTAAGTCATACAAATATGTTCTCAATTTATAAGAAGAAAAAAAAATTCAGTAGAAAATAAAGATTTTTTTCATGTATCTGTCTGTGTGTCTCTCTGTCTCTAAGAAACTGTCTCCCCCATCCTCAAAAAGTCCACTCTAGATCCCTCTGAACCCTCTAATTACTGTCCTGTCTCACGCCTCCCTTTTGCCTCCAAGCTCCTTGAACGGGTTGTCTACTCCCTTTGCCTCGACCTCCTCTCTGCCAACTCTTCCCTTGACCCCCTCCAATCTGGCTTCCGTCCCCTTCACTCCACTGAAACCGCTCTTGCTAATATCACCAACGATCTTCTTGTGGCTAAATCCAACTGCTTTTATTCTATTCTTGTCCTCCTCGATCTCTCTGCTGTCTTTGACACCGTCGAGCACTCGCTCCTGCTTGAATCGCTTCACTCCCTTGGATTCCTGGACTCTGTCCTCGACTGGTTCTCCTCCTACCTTTCTGACCACTCCTTCAAAGTATCTCCTCCTTACTCCTTCCCCTCCTCCCTACCCCTCTCAGTCAGGGTTCCCCAAGGTTCAGTCCTTGGCCCTCTCCTCTTCTCTATCTACACCCTATCCCTAGGCAAACTCATTGCCTCCCACCATTTCCAATACCACCTATACGCTGACAACACTCAACTCTATCTCTCCACTCCTTCACTCTCCCCCTCTGTTCAAGCTCGTCTCACCAACTGTCTCTCTGATATCTCCGCCTGGATGTCTCAACGCCAACTCAAACTGAACATGGCAAAAACTGAACTCCTTCTCTTCCCTCCCAAGCCTTCCTCTCCCTCTTCCCTGTCAATTGCCATTGACGGACTCTCCATCCTCCCTGTCCCCCCAAGCCTGTAGCTTGGGCTTCATCTTTGAGTCACAACTGAACTTACCTTCAATTCCTACATTGACTCAGTTGCCAAATCCTGCCATTTCTCCCTCCAGAACATTGCTAAGATCCGCCTTTTTCTGTCTGTCTCCTCTGCCCAAACTCTCATTCACACCCTAGTCATCTCACACCTCGACTATTGTAAATTCCTCCCTTGCTGGCCTTTGCCGCTCTCACCTTTCTTCCCTCATCTCTGTTCAAAACTCTGCTGCCAGGATCATCCACCTAGCCTGTCGCTTTGACCATGTGCAGCCTCTCCTCTCTCCACCAGCGCCTGCTTCCTGAGCGTAATTTGTACAAGCTCCTCGTCTTCACTTATAAAGCCCTTCACAACCTCACTCCACCCTACTTCTCTGCCCTGATCTCCTCCCGAACCCCTGTTCGAGCACTCCGCTCCTCTTCCATCCCCTCCCTCAACCTCTCATGCCTCCCCTGCTCACCCAGCTGCCTTCATCCCTTCTCCCTCGTTGCCCCGCACGCCTGGAACTCCCTCCCTGCCCTCATCCGCCTTGCCCCCACCCTCCACACCTTCAAGTCCCTCCTCAAAACCCACCTCTTCCGTTCCGCCCCTCCTAACTCCTGCTAATCACCCCCCCCAGGATTATCCACCACCTCTTATCTGTATGCTCCCAATTTGCTGTAACCAAGCCAAGAACGTGGACCTGAGTTCTTGCATCGTCATGAATGTTGCATCCCTTGTCTCTCCCGCTGTTCCCCCTTCCCTGTCTCCCCTCCCCCTGTCTTTAGCTTGTAAACTCTCGGGCAGGGACCGTGTCTATCTTGATTTTTGTAAAGTGCCAGATACATTGCTGTCGCTATACAAATGATTATAATAATAATAACAAAACAACAACAACAACAACAACTAATGGCACATGTCAATGTGCTTCTCTGGTAGCCATGTATAGTCGATAACTGTCTGTGCTTCAGCAGACAATTTGCTCAAGTCTCAGGCTAGCATTGTGGTGAAGGTGCTGCTCTGTGATTCAGAAACTCCAGGTTCAATTCTGGCTCTCCCCATGAAGGCCCTTTGAGCCTTAAAATGGCTGTTTAGCATGGCTCAACTGCAAATGGGGGCATTAAGAACCTAGCTCTGTTTCTGAAAAGGTGACTGTAATGGGTGTTTATTTTAGCAAGAAGTCAGCTATTGTGTTTGACAGCAAATATAGCACTCTTAGCACTCTGCCTTGATTTCCTGTGCAACAGCAAAGACTAGAACCCACAACCATGAAAATCAAAGCCAAACCCTAACCATTCACCCAAGAGAAAGGACCTGTTTTGTGAATTCAGCAATCAACTATTTAGCCAGGATCAGGTGAGGTTGCAGTTCATCTGCCTACTCTCCCAGCTGCCTCAGCTGTCATCACCTAAGCATGCTGCAAACTTCCTGGGGTTGGACTCTCTGCCTCCCTAGTGCTGCCCAGCAGCGACCCAGGATCAGGTGAGGTTGCAGTTCATCTACATGCTTTTCAAGCTGTCTTGACTGGCATTGCCTAAGGACGCCACGACCTCCCTGCTATTGGCCTCTCTCCACCTCCACAGTGCCATCGAGTAACAACCCAAGGTCTGGTCATGTTGTATTTCATTTGCATGGTTTCTGGTTGTGTTGTCTGTGGTAATATGAAGGTACCATGGTCTTCTACTATTGGAATTTCTGTTCTTTTACTGCTGCCCAGTTTGCAAAATTGTAGTTCATCTGCATGTTTTTTGAGCTGCATTGACTGTCAGTATCTGAGTACACTGTGACTTTACTGGGGTTTGTCTCTCTGCTTCCCCAGCGTTAGCAAAATGAGGCCTAGTGAGTTTGTAGTACATCTGCGTACTGTCCAGCTACTTTGGCTGTTTTGCCTCAGAATGCTGCGATCTTCCTGGGTTTGGCATCTCTGCCTCCCCAGCACCATCAACCAGCCACCTGGCTGCAGGTCATCTGCATATTTTCCCAGCTGTCTTGGCTGTCATTACCTGAGCGCGCCATAACCTTCTTGGAGTTGGTCTCTCTGCCTCCCCCAGTGCTGCCTGGCAAGGTCTGATAAGGTTAGAGCTTGTCAATGTACTTTATAAGCTAGCCTATTTGTCATTTCTTGGCAATGTTGTGATTTTGCTGGAGTTGGTTTTTCTGTTTTCCCAGCAACATCAACTAACAAACCAGGATCTGATGAGAGTGCTGTTCATCTGCATGTTTTTCTTGCTCTGTTGGCTGTCAGTGCCTGAAGACACTGTGACCTAATGGGGTTGCTTTTTCTGCCTTCCCAGTGCCAGCAAACCAGCGCCTGGTGAAGTTCCAGTTCATCTGCATTCTCTCCCAGGTGCTTTGGCTGTTTTGCCTCAGAATGTTGCTGTGACCTTCCTGCGGGCGGCCTCTCTGCCTCCCCAGCACTGTCAACCAGCCACCCAGGGTCTGGTGAGGTTGCAGGTCATCTGCATATTTCCCAGCTGTCTTGGCTGTCATTTTCTGAGAACACCATGACCTCCTTGTAGTTGTCTCTCTGCCTCCCCCAGTGCCAGCAAACAGTGGTTGTAGTTCATCACCATGCTCTAGTAGCTGTCTTATTTGTCATTTACAGAAAATGCTGTTACATTTCTGGTGTGTTTTTTTTGCTCTCTCAGCACCATCAAATAACAAACCATGACTTGATGAGCTTGCTGTTTCTCTACATACTTTCCTTGCTACCTCAGCTGTCAGCACCTGAGAATACCTTGACCTTTGTGGGGTTGGTCTCTCTGTTTCCCCAATGCCAGTAAATCAGGACCTGGTTAGATTGTGTGCTATGGTCAATAAATTGAACCAAGAGACTGCCAAGACGGTTACCATCCACCTGATGACAATCAAAGGAACCAGCGATGTCTTTGACTTGGCTTCTTAATAATACCAGCGAGGCCAAGCTCTGGCTGAGTGTTGCATCGGCCTTGCTCACAAACTCAGTCGTGGCCAGAAAGGGCTCCAGCAGAACAATGAGGATTTCAATTACATTCCACTGTCTGAGATTGATCTGCATATCGGAGGCTTCCTTCACAGATCGTGCGCACACAGCAAAGAACGTCTCGATTGCAAGTCTTTGCTCATGGAGTCTCTTCAGCATACGATATGTGGAGTTCCACCGCGTGCAGACATCAATGGGGAAGAAATGAAGTGGAAGGTTGTTCTCCTGCTGTATCCTACGTAGGTGTCGCCGCGATTTCCCAGATCTTCGGAAGTGCGCCACCAATTTCTTGGCACGCTCTACCGTGTCCCTAACCAATGGATCCGCTTCCAGAAATTTTTTTACCACGAGATGCAGCGAATGGGCCATGCATGCTGCATTTGGGAAACCGGCCTCCGAAATACCTTTCATTACATTAGCCCCGTTGTCAGAAACAACGCACCCAACGGAGAGACCAAGTGGCTGAAGCCACTTCTCGGTCAGTTGTAATAATTTTTGACGGATGTTTTCGGCACTGTGCGTCTCCGAAAAGTGCTCCAAAGCAAGTATGGCTTGCTGCCTCACCAGTCTATTTTTGGGGTCACGATGAATCCAGTGGGCAGTAATGGACAGGTACTCCATGTGCTGCGCACTCGTCCACATGTCTGTTGTAAGGTGGACAACGTTGCCCTCACAGTCACGCATAGCATCTGATACTGCTTTGCGTGTTGTCTCGTAGAGTTTTGGAATGGTCTTTGTAGCAAAATAAAAGCGTGATGGCACCTTCCATCGTGGTGCCATTCCCTCCATTACTTCCCGGAATCCCTCGTTCTCAACAAATGAGAAGGGAAGCATGTCGATGGCAAGCATCTTTGACACAAGTGCGAGGTAGTACTGGGCAGTGGGGTGAGATGCTGGCCATTTAGTTTGATTTTGCACAGATTCTGGCAAGGTTGTCTGTACAGTGGAAGCACTAGCAGCAGCGCTTCTAGATGGATCGGTGCCTGTCGTTCTGCCACAGTGTGTTGCGCTAGAGGCATTGAGAACAGACATGTGATGGTGCTTCATGTGGCTATGCATGCCACTAGTACCGGGGCGGCTCTTACCTCCTTCTTTCGCTCTTGTTAGTTTCCTGCAGCAGTATTTGCACTGTACTACACGTTTATTTTCGTCACAAGCAGTGAAATGCTTCCATACATCTGACCTTGGTGCTTTTCTGGCATCTGCCGGGCTGTCGGTGGTCGGGGTGATTGCTTCGTGAAGTGATGATGACAACAACGATGAAACGCTGTTGTCATTTGTGGATGTAGAGGGAGCCGTCAAACCTGCAGTAGAATTGCTATTAATGGTTGTGCTATGAGCCACCGGTGATGGACTGTTGGCGTTGCTAGCTGTTTCCATGTTCGTGCGGTTGGAGCTGGTTGATTTACTTGTAGACAAACATCTGTTGATGAAAATGGGAGCTATATTTTTCCTGATTGTAGAGTGCAGCAGTGTGAAATCATTTCCGTTGTTAGGTTTTGTTAGGTTCCCATCAATCCTGGGTCTTTTGCACGGTTCGCTTGTCAATCTTGGTGGTGTGTAACTCGGGGTGTATGTAGGATCATCATACTCAGAGGCGTCATCATAATCGATGATTTCGACATCATCTGCGGTGGCATCACTATCGGAGTCGCCATGAAGAGGCGCAGAATCCTGCGCGTTTTCTATTTCTTCCGCATCCGTTGCCGGCGCCGAAGTAGCAAATCCACATTGCTTGTCACGTTGTTGCTTTGCTGCCACGTTGGTGTTTGTTGGAGATGCGTCGGGCTCGGGTGTGCATTCTATTTCAAGCGGAAGCATTTCAGCATCTTGCTGTGACAACAATTCTATAGGGTTGTCTTCTAAAGATGATTGTTCTACATCGGATGGTGTGCATTTAGCAAGGTATTCCAGCAGTGCGTCCTGTGAGGAAAGAAAACGTCTAGAAGAACTCCCAGCCTGCGGCAATGATATTTTTGCTGGCGAAATATGCATTGAGAGCAGCGGCTGGGACAATTCCACCAGATCAGACTGCTGAGGGGAGGGTGCGTGGCATGAATCAACAACTTGAGCATGCAGTAAAGATTGGGTTAATTGTGGTGGTGTGGAAGAATCGGAGTGCTTCTTCAGATGTTTCTCTGTCTCCTGAACCCTTTTTTTCCCATTGCGAAGCGACAATGCAGGGCTCAGACCGTCACTTCTATTGCGCAGCTTGGTAGAGGAATCATCATCACGTTTACGCTTTGCAGAAGTGTGTGCCATTTCTCCTGTCCTTTGGATAGTCTACAGTAAGGAAATGAGAAAAAATTGAGTGTACATTTTAAAGTACATTTATTAATCTAGTTTTTTTTTTTAATAAAATGTTCTTAGTATATGCATTCACAGAACATTTTTTAATATTGCAGAGCGAATGTTACTATAGAACAATAGCATGCCAGAGCCCGAAAGATGTACACCATCGTCCAAAAACATATTGCTATCAGCGGCTGCAATGTTCCTATGCCAGACCGAAACCATCTCAATATCTTTCATGAAAGCACCAACAGACTTGTTAACATTTCTAATGCATTTCTTGATCGCCTTCATGTCTGTGCTATATCTGTTCGACTGGCGAATAATCAGATCCGAGAAAACGATCTTGCAACCTGGAAAAAGCTCACAGATAGCCATTACATCGTTTCTCATGTACTCTATTAGCGCAACGCCTTTGAGCATTCCAATATCGTTACCACCAGAGTGTATAACAATGCATGAAGGAAGGGAAGAAATGGAGGAAATGTATTGCCTTTCGTTCTTTAAAGCAGGCAATACATTACACCATCGCATGCCACCCCTTCTAATCCAGCGCACCAAAACATTTTCCAAATTCAAATCAACATCAGTCTGTTCTGTGCGGCAGAGTTGCTCTAGTCTGGTGATGTAGGAATCACCAATGAACCAAATATTCTTCATTATTAATACCTAATGGAATAAGGCAAGCAAATAAGTAAGTAGCCTTTTTAGAAAAATTCAATATTAAACAAATGCCGGTGTTTGGTCCGAACTCTGAACTTCCGAACAAAGTTCAGAAATTCAAATCCCATTGAACTAAATGGAACATTATCTTCTAGGGGTGGAAGAACAGAGCCGAGTTCAGTAATTCGGTTCGGTCAACCAAACTGGTCGAGTTCGGTCCGAACCGCGTTGGCCCATCCCTAGCGCTCAGCTCTCGGGTCCAGGAACCGTACAGACACGGGCGATAGAATGAGAAAGTTTCAGAATGATAATAAAGGTTCAGAGTAAACACAGAAGGTGCGGAAGGACATTGAAGTGAAAGCCCCGGGCTAGTATGCAAGTTCTGAGCCTACTTCATAATTCCCAGAGTTCATGGTCAGGTGACCAGGCACCTGACCATCGTCCGGCTTAGCAGGAGCCTTTCCCCGTGTTGGGTTAGCGCTGCAGGGACACTCACTGTAGATGAATGCCGGGTGAGCCTTTAAATACTCCTTTGTTTCAGTTTCTAGTAAATTTTTACTGTGGAGATGCTTGTATTAGCAAAATCTTGCTTGCCCATGAGGAAGCAGTAGTCTTCATTAGGTACGTACGGCCTCAGTGTTTACGCTAACAGAAAGCTTTGTCTGGCCAATGACCAAGAATAATTTATCCTGAACTTCAACCATAACTTTCACTCTGGCCCACAGGATCCATAATTCATACAATACAACCAATGCCGTGATGTTTGACACGTTACACAGATCATGTAGACACTAATCACCTTGAGGTTTCATTCAACAGTTTCAGGAATACATCAATGTTGATGCTGCCTATGAAATTCATACCTATCGTATTTCATAACTCCCTGTGACACTTAATCTCCCCCCCCAACACACACACACACACTCCTTTCACTTCTCTTTCTGGGCGGGTGTTTGGGTCACCTATGAATTCCCACACACCCCAGAAGCCGATTTGCATGTTCTGCCCCCAGTCCCATCGCTCTGTCACCTGCGGCCGTTATAAACGCTCTGTGTCCCCCGTTACGGTTCATTGATCAGCATCAGGCCTCTCAGACCGCGGGGCAAGATGCTCTCGCAGGCTCAGCTCCTCTGGCTGCTTGTGCTCTGGGTTCAGGGTAAGGGCCCAGACGAGAGGGCCCTGGCTGCATTCAACACACAGTGGGGAGAAGGGTTAGATTCACAGGGGGTTATAGATCGAGCCATAAAACTCCCTCAGGTGTCGCACTAACTGCAGGAAATCTCTTGAACTTTTCAGCTGTAATGAAAAGTAAAAATGGGATCACTGTGGGAATTGTTTGGAATTGAGAGGCAGTCAGGGGAGGGAGGTGGGGGAGAAGCTCTGAGAAGACACAATATTGATTAATGACTGATCTAATCTGTATCAGCTACTGTTGTTTTCTAATTTCAGACTCCAGCGGGCAGATCACGGTGACCCAGGCTCCGGAATCCCTGGGCGTGTCTCCAGGGGACACAGTCACCGCCCGATGCAAAGCCAGTTCCAGTGTGAGCGGCTACATGCATTTTTACCAGCAGAAACCTGGACAAGCCCCATAGCTTCTTATCTACAGCACTTCCAACCGGGCGTCTGGGGTCCCAGCCCGGTTCAGTGGCAGCGGCTCGGGCACTGACTACACATTCACAATCAGCCGGGTGGAAGCTGATGATGCTGGAGATTATTGTCAGCAGGGGGCTAGCCACCCTTTCCACAGTGCTACAGCCCCGTACAAAAACCTCCCTCTGCCGTTCAGTGCAGGGTAACCGCTGCCTGCGAATCTGAGCCGCCTGCTCCTCAGCGCAGCTGCTACCCCCGTTAGATCAGAGCCCCTCGCCTCCCTGAGCTCCCCAGCCACCGGTGAACGTCCGTAGAACTGTCTGGCCCAGACAGGTTTCCTGCTAGAGAAAGTTTCCTTTCATACACAAAGGGTTTTACTTGATTGGATGAAAGATTTTATGTTTTTTAAATAATAATAAAACCCTCTGGCTTCATATGCTGACAATTATTTCTCTTTCAGGAATAAGAATCATCAGTCTCAATTTTTTGGGTTTCCAGCAAGCAAAATAAACAAATTGTTGTGCATCTGAAATTGGTGATCACCTCCACCTATTCCTTGGAGGAAGCATGACTGGCCCTGAGTCTAATGGCCTTCCATCGGGCCTGTAAGACGTGGCTGTTCTCCCCGGCCTTCGGAGGTGGGGAGTGGAGGGTGGGTTGAATTTTTGTAGGGGGGTGTTTTAAAATTGTTTTAATAATGCGACTGTGGATTTTATGTTTTAATAAATTGTTTTACATTGTTGGAAGCCGCCCCGAGTTGCCGTGGGCATGGGGGGTGGTATATAAATATAATAAAACAAAAATACATAAAAATACCCCACACCCTCTTCAACCTGATCTGACGGTCTGGCCCTTCCTCCCAGCGCTACAGTTCCCCCTCACCCCCCACCTTCACTCTTCTCCCCACTGTGGAAAGTTGTAGGATGACATGGGCTTCCTCTCAGACCGACTAGCTGGTCTGCCCCAACGGCCTTCCTCTCGTCCGGTCTGCTGCAGGGAGATGAGAGGGAACGCTCGTTGGCTGCATTTGGGAATGAAGGGCAAATTCCTGGCTCCTTTTTGTTTATTATCTCAAAGGGACTCAGGATTGCACCCAAAATGTTGATTCTGGTCAATTAGAAAAAGCCACCTTCCCCTTCCAATCTGGTTTCTCCTTTGCCGGGAGATGCACAGAGCACGATGCACAGAGCACGTTGCATCCAGAGCAAGGAACAGGACGGTGCAAGGATGACATGAGCAATCCCCAAAATACTAGTGTCTCCATGTGACTCTACCAGCTGATTCGTGAAAGATCAGGGTTGCCCTGTTTGATGCAGAGGCAGCTGCCCGATGGCCCTGACTGAGCAGGGCATGGTATCCGGTTCAGAGGTTGGACCCCTAAGGCTGGGATGGTCACGCAGGCATCCCTTCCCTGCTTCAAGGCCTGCATTAATATGAACAGAAATAATCTATTCATCCAACAGCCAAGCTGTTCCGTGCCGCAAGCACCCACCCATGAAGAAAGCCTGGATTCCCAAGTGGGGAAGAGGATTCTCCATGTACATCCAGGGGTGGGGGGGGGGGTTCCTTGGGAAAAGGGACGTATTTCCCCTCCAGGTGCATCCCCTGGGGTGACATGCCCTCCCATCAATATTCCTCCCCTACCCCTTCTGCTACAGGTGCTTCCCCTGTACATCCAGGGGTGGGGGGGGGGGTTCCTTGGGAAAAGGGACGTATTTCCCCTCCAGGTGCATCCCCTGGGGTGACATGCCCTCCCATCAATATTCCTCCCCTACCCCTTCTGCTACAGGTGCTTCCCCTGTGCAGACATTGGGGGTGAAAGCTGCCCCCACCCCCGTAACAAGACGACTTGGAGTCTGGGAGGTTTATTTAAGTTTCTCGTTTATTGTTAGAGGTTAAAGGAAGAGCAATCCATTGCTAGTTGCTGCAGTGCAGCCAGCTTGGCTGCCCGGCCGGGAGAGAGGCCCCAAGCGAGGGAGAGAGAGAACGAGTAGAGACAGGGAAAACCCCACCCACAAGGCTGGACTGTACCACGCCCCTCCAGGCCCGAGGTGTGCCCAGTCTCCCTGAGCCTGGGCTATACCAAGTCCTCCTAGAACTTCTTTCCTCCTTTTCCTCTCTCTCAAAAACATTCCCTTGTTCTACATCAACAAAATTAACACAAAGGACAGAAGAATGAAAGAAAACCCCACAAAAATTAAGTGAAGCTTCTAGTGACCCGCTGGGCCAGAGTCCCAATGTTTTATCACCCGAGGGTGATATCGTGTGTGTGTGTGTGTGTGTGGCCAGAGGTTGCTAGCACTTGGCCACTGCTGGAGCCTCATCTTTACCATGGGCTCTAATTGGTTACGTAGTCCTTTAGGTACTCAGGTGCCCTCAGCAAGCAGCCCACCCTGGACTGTCCTGGATTCCCTTCCACTCTGTTGCTGGGGAGTCTGGTTCTCTGTTCGGGTCCCCCTCCTCACCTTCTAGGAGGGGGGGGGCATCTCAATGTCTCCTGTGTCATCTGTTGTGTCAGTGGATTTTCCTTTACTAGTCCCTGGACCCACTCTGGCTCCTCATTTAAATACTGCAGGCTGTAGTCATCCTCCTCACCCCTCCTGTCCTGGTCAGAAAGCAAACCCCAGTAGAATGACAAGGAACTCTGCGGTAATGGAATTGGAACATGTTTTTCAGGGAGATGGATACCTATAGGGCACAGAAAGCCTGGAAGTCGATGAAACCATACCACTGGTATGCCTACCCAGGTGAAAGATCCCCGTGGCACTCAACAAGGCTGTGAAGGAAACGCTGTAGAAGCCAGTAGCCATAGCCATACCACCGGTATGCCTACCCAGGTGAAAGATCCCCGTGGCACTCAACAAGGCTGTGAAGGAAACGCTGTAGAAGCCAGTAGAATCCAGCACACCATGGGTGAGCAATATGCTGGTGGTCCGGAAGCCATCAGGTAAGCTCCACATTTGCATTGACCCTGGGCCACTTAAAGCACTCAAGGGGGCACACTACCCACAACAGAGGACATTCTAGCTGACCTAGCCAGGGCACGTTTCTTCACAGTGTGACACATGAAGGATGGTTTTGGGCACATCCCACTAGACAAGGCCTCGAGCAGACTAACCACCTTTTCTACACCGTTTGGAGGGTACAGGTGGTTACGGTACGCATGCCCATGGGCATCTCCCCAGCACCAGAGATCTTCCAAAGGAGGCTACATCAAGCCCTGGAAGGGCTGCCGGGCATGAAGGTAATTGCAAGTGACATTCTAATTTACAGAGAAGCGGCCACCAATGACGAAGCAGAGACAGATCACGACTATAACCTACGCCATTTCCTAGAGAGATGCAGGAAACAAAACATCAAGCTCAGCGCAGAAAAGATAAAACTTAAACAACATCAGGTGGCTTACGTGGGATGCATACTTTCAGTCGAGGGACTGAAGGCAGACCCCAAGAAGATAGAGGCCATTGTGGACATGCCACCTCCCAGGGATGTGACAGGCATACAAAGCCTTATTGGTATGGTGAACTACCTCTCCAAATACTGCCGCAACTTGGCATCAGAGGCCAAACCTCTACAACAACACACAGCATGGGACTGGGGACACCCACAAGAACAGGCCCTACTAAGAATAAAAGAGCGGTTGGCCAAGTCTCCGATCCTACAATACTACCAGCCGGGACAGCAACTCATCCTCCAGTGCGATGCTTCCGAGAAGGGACTTTGTGCAGTGTTGTTACAGGACAGGCCCATCAAATATGCCAGCAGGGCACTGTCAGAAACTGAACAAGGGTACGCACAAATAGAGAAGGAACTCTTGGCAGTGGTGTTTGGAGTGGAACGCTTTCACCAATATACGTTCGGCCACCAGGTGGCTTGTGTTCGGACAGTACTACCACCGGAGACCGTCATGCGCAAACCCCTGCTGGGAGCACCTAAACCCCTCCAGTGCATGCGGATGAGACTGCAGAAGTAGGACATCGTGATCAGGTACTGCCCAGGGAAGAACATGGTCCTAGCGGAGACACTAAGCAGAGTCTTCCTTAAGCACGAGGGCGACAAGGGAGATGAGGACAGAGGAGCATGTTGATGGATTCAATGTTCCCATGCGCAAGGCCAAGCTCACGGAACTAAAGAATGCCACGGAAGTGGACACCTCACTGCAAACACTCAAGACCACCGTTCTTAATGGATGGCCAGCGGACAAGGCCAGGGCCCTTAGAGGAACAGACGCATACTACCATTGCAAATCACAACTGAGTGTTCGAGATGGATGAATATATAGAATATCAACAATAGCAATCCCAACATCGCTTTGACAAAAAGTATTAGACGTGAACCACGCTTCACACATGGGGTGGAAAGCTGCACAAGGCTCGCCCGAGACTGCACGTACCGGCCTGGGAGCACAAATACGGGCATTCGGCAAAAGGTGAGAGACCTGAAGAGTAGCGACAGGGAAAACCCTCCCACAAGGCTGGACTGTACCATGCCCCTCCAGGTCCAAGGTGTGCCCAGTCTCCCTGAGCCTGGGCTATACCAACACACACACCCAGAGCAGAGCAGACCCTGCTTTCCTGGGCCCCAGATTCCATGGGAAGGGAGTGGATGCTCCCCAGAGATGTGCACTGTGGAGTCTGGCTACAAATAGCAGAGACAGGGAGGGAGCTCCTCCTTCTGGTTAACATGAATGTGGGTCTTTGCATTCAGCATTGACTGTATCAACAAGCCAGGGGGCTCTAGGAAGTTGGCACTCTCTCATGAGAGGAGTCTGGGGGAGGAGTTGCATGACATCACATAAGAATCTCTTCCCAGCTCTACCCTCGGTTTCAGGAGTTCGTATGCCTACATTTTAACTGGTCCCACATTCCTTTCCCCACCTGAAAAGCCCACTCCCACTTCACAATCTACCGTTATTATTATTATTATTAACAAACATTTATATAGTGCCAGCAGTGTACCTGGCACTTTACAAAGTAATAAAACAGACACGGTCCCTGCCCCTAGGGCTTACAATCTGAGAGACAGGAGCTGGGGGAGAGACTTAGGAAGGGGAACAGAGGGAGAGACAAGGGGTCTAACATTCATGAAGATG
>QEPC01005526.1:1713657-1731623 GCA_003113815.1 Sphenodon punctatus
CCATACCACTGGTATGCCTACCCAGGTGAAAGATCCCCGTGGCACTCAACAAGGCTGTGAAGGAAACGCTGTAGAAGCCAGTAGCCATAGCCATACCACCGGTATGCCTACCCAGGTGAAAGATCCCCGTGGCACTCAACAAGGCTGTGAAGGAAACGCTGTAGAAGCCAGTAGAATCCAGCACACCATGGGTGAGCAATATGCTGGTGGTCCGGAAGCCATCAGGTAAGCTCCACATTTGCATTGACCCTGGGCCACTTAAAGCACTCAAGGGGGCACACTACCCACAACAGAGGACATTCTAGCTGACCTAGCCAGGGCACGTTTCTTCACAGTGTGACACATGAAGGATGGTTTTGGGCACATCCCACTAGACAAGGCCTCGAGCAGACTAACCACCTTTTCTACACCGTTTGGAGGGTACAGGTGGTTACGGTACGCATGCCCATGGGCATCTCCCCAGCACCAGAGATCTTCCAAAGGAGGCTACATCAAGCCCTGGAAGGGCTGCCGGGCATGAAGGTAATTGCAAGTGACATTCTAATTTACAGAGAAGCGGCCACCAATGACGAAGCAGAGACAGATCACGACTATAACCTACGCCATTTCCTAGAGAGATGCAGGAAACAAAACATCAAGCTCAGCGCAGAAAAGATAAAACTTAAACAACATCAGGTGGCTTACGTGGGATGCATACTTTCAGTCGAGGGACTGAAGGCAGACCCCAAGAAGATAGAGGCCATTGTGGACATGCCACCTCCCAGGGATGTGACAGGCATACAAAGCCTTATTGGTATGGTGAACTACCTCTCCAAATACTGCCGCAACTTGGCATCAGAGGCCAAACCTCTACAACAACACACAGCATGGGACTGGGGACACCCACAAGAACAGGCCCTACTAAGAATAAAAGAGCGGTTGGCCAAGTCTCCGATCCTACAATACTACCAGCCGGGACAGCAACTCATCCTCCAGTGCGATGCTTCCGAGAAGGGACTTTGTGCAGTGTTGTTACAGGACAGGCCCATCTAATATGCCAGCAGGGCACTGTCAGAAACTGAACAAGGGTACGCACAAATAGAGAAGGAACTCTTGGCAGTGGTGTTTGGAGTGGAACGCTTTCACCAATATACGTTCGGCCACCAGGTGGCTTGTGTTCGGACAGTACTACCACCGGAGACCGTCATGCGCAAACCCCTGCTGGGAGCACCTAAACCCCTCCAGTGCATGCGGATGAGACTGCAGAAGTAGGACATCGTGATCAGGTACTGCCCAGGGAAGAACATGGTCCTAGCGGAGACACTAAGCAGAGTCTTCCTTAAGCACGAGGGCGACAAGGGAGATGAGGACAGAGGAGCATGTTGATGGATTCAATGTTCCCATGCGCAAGGCCAAGCTCACGGAACTAAAGAATGCCACGGAAGTGGACACCTCACTGCAAACACTCAAGACCATCGTTCTTAATGGATGGCCAGCGGACAAGGCCAGGGCCCTTAGAGGAACAGACGCATACTACCATTGCAAATCACAACTGAGTGTTCGAGATGGATGAATATATAGAATATCAACAATAGCAATCCCAACATCGCTTTGACAAAAAGTATTAGACGTGAACCACGCTTCACACATGGGGTGGAAAGCTGCACAAGGCTCGCCCGAGACTGCACGTACCGGCCTGGGAGCACAAATACGGGCATTCGGCAAAAGGTGAGAGACCTGAAGAGTAGCGACAGGGAAAACCCTCCCACAAGGCTGGACTGTACCATGCCCCTCCAGGTCCAAGGTGTGCCCAGTCTCCCTGAGCCTGGGCTATACCAACACACACACCCAGAGCAGAGCAGACCCTGCTTTCCTGGGCCCCAGATTCCATGGGAAGGGAGTGGATGCTCCCCAGAGATGTGCACTGTGGAGTCTGGCTACAAATAGCAGAGACAGGGAGGGAGCTCCTCCTTCTGGTTAACATGAATGTGGGTCTTTGCATTCAGCATTGACTGTATCAACAAGCCAGGGGGCTCTAGGAAGTTGGCACTCTCTCATGAGAGGAGTCTGGGGGAGGAGTTGCATGACATCACATAAGAATCTCTTCCCAGCTCTACCCTCGGTTTCAGGAGTTCGTATGCCTACATTTTAACTGGTCCCACATTCCTTTCCCCACCTGAAAAGCCCACTCCCACTTCACAATCTACCGTTATTATTATTATTATTAACAAACATTTATATAGCGCCAGCAGTGTACCTGGCACTTTACAAAGTAATAAAATAGACACGGTCCCTGCCCCTAGGGCTTACAATCTGAGAGACAGGAGCTGGGGGAGAGACTTAGGAAGGGGAACAGAGGGAGAGACAAGGGGTCTAACATTCATGAAGATGCGAGGTCTCAAGTGCACGTACTTGGCTTGGTTACGATGAGAATGACAGCAGGCAGGTCCATGTTGCAAGGATAAGGGTAAACCGATCGTAGGTATAGGAATAGTGGCTCAGCAGGATAAAGAGTCAGACAGAGCAGAGCGAAAGAGGTGAGTTTTAAGGAGAGATTTGAAGGTATGAAGGGAGGGGGCAAGGCGGATGTGGACAGGGAGGGAGTTCCAGGCATGGGGGGCAGCAAGTGAGAAGGGACGAAGGCGCTTAGGGGAGCAGGGAAGGCGTGGAAGGGCGAGAGAGGGGATAGAGGAGGAGCGAAGTGCACGTTATTATGCGGTTGAGGGTGGGTGGGAATGAATACAAAATAGGTCATCCCCACTAGGCAAGCACTGGGGGATTCATCCCCTGGGGGAGGGCGGGGGGGGAGTCACCTCTATTTCTCTGCATAGCAATTACAACTTCATTTTTGTCACTTCACCCATATTACATAGAGGCACAGGCAGGAACAGGCCCTGCTGGGGCAAAAGATGGAAAGGTCCCCTGTTGGGGCAATCTACTTCAGGGTGCATAGACATCTACATGCTTGTGGTGGCCCTCTGGTTTGGGGACCCAGGGCCAGTTTCCCCTGCTGCCCCTATTATAGCTCTGCCCATGGTATTATACCCTGTGTATCCTGTGACCCAATTCTTACACGTCTTCACTAGCAGGGCAGGGAAAGAGCTTGTTTACTGGGCTAAACATCTTGTGTGAGGAGGACGCCTTCTGTTGTAATTTCCTCCCTGCACCAAGAACTGTCAAAGCAGGAGTTTGACTGTCCAGTTAGAGTAAAGAGATGTGTCAGTCAGCAGAATCGGGGAGGCTGTTGAGTGTTACCGGCTGATCCACCAGTCTCCGCGTGTCTCCTGGTGGGAAATCTGTTCTCACGGGGAGAGCGGTGATGCTGGTGGAGCGCCCCAGTCTGACACACCCACAGTCAGGCCAGCGGCTGCGCTGATACGAGGATCCTGGCTGCAGCTGCTCCGCTGAGAAACACAAAGCAGAGAGCAGGGTGGTTTTTGTACGGGGCTGTATCACTGTGGGAGAGGGAGGCTCTGACGCTGCTGACAGTAATAATCTCCAGCGTCATCCGCTTCCACCCGGCTGATCATGAAGGTGAAGTCGGTGCCCGAGCTGCTGCCACTGAACCGGGCTGGGACCCCAGAGGGGCGGGAATTGGTGTTGTAGAGAAGGAGCTTGGGAGCCTGGCCTGGTTTCTGCTGGTACAAGCCCATGTAGCTGCTCACGCTGGAACTGCTTCTGCAGCTGATGGTGACTGTGTCCCCCGGAGACACGGCCAGGGATTCCGGGGTCTGGGTCACGAGAATGTCCCTGCTGGAGCCTGCAAGGGGAAGAGACAAATTAGCAGTGAATCTAACCCTTCTCCCCACTGTGTCTTTAATGCAACCCGCACCCTCTTGGCTGGGCCTTACCGTGGACCCAGAGCACAAGCAGTCAAAGGACCAGAGTCTGTGAGTGCATCTCGATCCACGGTCTCCGAGGCCGGATGCTGATCAATGAACCATAACGGGGGACAGAGAGTATTTATAACGGCCCCAGGGCGATGGCACTGGGGGCAGAACATGCAAATCGGCTTCCACAGTGGGAATTCATAGGAGACCCAAACACCCGCTCAGAAAGAGAAGTGAAAGGGCTGTGTGTGGGGGTGGGGTGGGGTGGGGGTGGAGTAAGTGTCACAGGGAGTTATGAAATACGATAGTTATGAATTTCATAGGCAGTATCAACATTGATGTATTCCTGAAACCTCAAGGTGACTGGTGTCTATGTGATCCGTGTAACATGTTAAACATCACGGCACTGGCTGTATTGTATGAATTATAGATCCTGCGGGCCAGAGTGAAAGTTATGGTTCAAGTTCAGGATAAATTACCCTTGGCCACTGGCCGGAGAAAGCTGTCCGTTAGCGTACACGTTGTGAGAGTACGTACCCAATAATGCCTGCTCGTTCCTCATGGGCAAGCAAGATTTTGATAATACAAGTATCTCCACGGTAAATATTTGCCAGAGACTGAGACAAGGGTGTATTTAAAGGGCCACCTGGCATTCGTCTAGAGTGAGCGTCCCTGCAGCGCTAAGCCAACATGGGGAAGGCTCCTGCTAAGGCTGATGGGCTCTACGTTTTGTGCCTGCTCACCTGACCAGGAACTCTGGGAATTATGAAGTAGGGTCAGAACTTGCAGACTAGCCCGGGGCTTTCAGTTCTATGTCCTTCCGCACCTTCTGCATTTACTTTGAACCTTTCTCGCTCTGTCACCCATGTCTGTGCTGTTCCTGGCCCCGAGTTCTCCATTTGATACCGGAGTGACCAAAGGCTGCAAAAACCAATCGCAAATGTGTTTTGGGGCACAAGCCCCTTCAGTGGGATATATTTAGCATAGAACATATAGAAGACTTTATGTCAGCAGGGAATCCTCATTCTTATCCCTTTTGGTGCAGCAGACCCACTTGCTGAATCATGTGTGCAAGCTGACTTGGTGGGGGGGAGCAATGAACAATCTCCTTCTATTCATAAAGTTGTTCTCCCCTTCTCCTCCTGTCATTTTTGAGGCTGAGTGCCAAGTAACTTCACTACAGTCCAAGCAAGATACTGACCCCAAGAGTCACAATGTTCAAACGCTCACCCCCTGCTACACTGTTTCAGGCAAGGCTGAATCTCCCCCTTTACGGAAGGGGGTCTACACAGTCCAAAGAGTATTAAGTCCACAGTCCTTTATTAGACACAACCAGTGTAGACAGTCTCTACGGCTGCCAACTCAGTTGCCTCCACCCTGCAGGCCCAGGTCCATCTCTCTCAAGCACAGAAGCATCACAATATCAACCCCCTAAGTCCATTCAGGCAGACCTTAAACCCGAGGCTCTGGCCAAGCCTTCCCCAAGCAAGAGGTTCCCTCCTGGGCACAGCCTCTCCTGCTAGCCTGGGTCCCTCTGGTTCTCCAACCTTCAGTACCTTAGAGAGTGTAGAGCAAGAAGGCTTGTTCAGAGAGATGTTGCTCCTTCGGCTCCCTGGCAGAGACTCCCTTCTTCTTTGCGCTGCTCTCTTCTTATACACAGCAGAGTGGGTGTGGTCAGGTGTCTACTCTTCAGTCTTAAAGGGCCAGTAACCTTCCCACTCTGTCCCAGGGGTTTCTCAGCCTGTGCTCCCCACAGGCTGATTCCCAGCTCTGGGTCTGGCTCTGCCACACCCCTGTGTGAACTCAGCCCTCAGTCTGGCCCACACAGCCCCCTTCTTAAAGGGGCAGCAGCCCCACAGGACTGCTCCCTGCTACACAGGATCTCCACTCTCTCTCTTCCATCTTGACCAACAAGGAGTAAACAGCTTGCAGAAGAGGCTGCACAACCATGCACTAGAGACTTTCCAATTCACTAAAAGAACTGAGCCCAGACTCAACACCAAAGCCGCGAGAGACTCCGATGGGCCTGGCTTGTGTCTCAGGGTAAGATGACAGTTCAGGAACTTCAGTGTATTTTAGAATGCTTTTGTTTTATATTTGCACCATCTGATTAACAGCCTTATACTTGTATGTACTAAATGTATGTTTTATAACCAAGTCTAGCGTGCTTGTGTGTTTATTTGGCCTCGAGGGGTTCACTAAGGGGCTACCCTAGCTAGGTGAGAGCCTAGATGGACCTTTTTGTATAATACAACCCTACCATGAAATCTTCCAAGCCACGGGTGGCCAGAGAAGATTCTCTGAGTTATGGCTGGGCAGGGCAAACAAGGGGAGACATTCTGGGGGTGCAGACCTTCGAAAGCTCCCTATTGTGGTGAGGGTTGCTGATCACTTGGGAACCTATGTGGGCACAGGCAACTGGGTTGCGGCTGGCGTAGTGGGTATCTGGGGGGAAAACCTAGAGAGCGAGGGGGACCCCGATCCCAGTGACATACAGGGGGGCTGCTAGGTTGGAATGGGCCCCAGGGCAGAAGATGGAATGGGTCCTGCTGGGGCACTCCACTCCAGTGTGTGTCTGCACTATGTACAGGGGGGAGCTAGGGGGGAATGGGCCCCTGCTGGGGCGCTCCACTCCAGTATGTGTCTGCACTATGTACAGGGGGGGAGCTAGGGGGAAAATGAGCCCTGCTGGGGCACTCCACCCCAGTGTGTGTCTGCACTATGTACAGGGGGGAGAATGGGCCCTGCTGGGGCACTCCACCCCAGTGTGTGTGCGTGCACTATGTATGGGGGTGGGGGGGAGCTAGGGGGGAATGGGCCCTGCTGGGGTAATCTACTTCAGGGTGCATATACATCTACAAGCATGTGACCCCTCAGGTTTGTTGGCCCAGGGGCAGCTGCTCCCATTATAGCTGTGCCCCTGCTATTATACCCTGTACATTCTTGGACCCAATTTTTGCACGTGTTCACCAGCAAGGCAGGGGAAGAGTTTTTTTGCCGGGCTCAACATCTTGTGTGAGGAGGACGCCTTCATTTCCTCCCTGCACCAGGAACTGTCAGATATTCAGCAGGAGTTTACAACTGTCCCTTTAGAGTAAATAGATGTGTCAGGCAGCCGAATCGGGGAGGCTGTTGAGTGTTACCAGATGATCCACCAGTCCCCGCGTGTCTCCTGGTGGGAAATCTGTTCTCACTGGGAGAGCGGTGATGCTGGCGGAGCGGCCCAGTCTGACACACCCACAGTCAGGCCAGCGGCTGCGCTGATGCGAGGATCCTGGCTGCAGCTGCTCCGCTGAGAAACACAAAGCAGAGAGCAGGGCGGTTTTTGTACGGGGCTGTATCACTGTGGGAGAGGGAAGCTCTGACGCTGCTGACAGTAATAATCTCCAGCATCGTCTGCTTCTACCCGGCTGATCGTGAAGGTGAAGTCGGTGCCCGAGCCGCTGCCGCTGAACCGGGCTGGGACCCCAGAGGGGCGGGAATTGGTGCTGTAGAGAAGGAGCTTGGGAGCCTGGCCTGGTTTCTGCTGGTGCAAGTCCACGTTGGTATTAACATTAGAACTGGTTCTGCAGCTGATGGTGACTGCGTCCCCCGGAGACACGGCCAGGGATTCCGGGGTCTGGGTCACGAGAACGTCCCCGCTGGAGCCTGCAAGAGGAAGAGAAAGAGCATCAGCGTCAGTGAAATCCTACAGGCCAGACGGCAGCTGCATTTCCAGCCCCGCTGAGGTTATTGGGTTCCCTCCTGCGGACTCCAGGCTCGTGTGGGTCAGAGACAGGAACCCCTCTTCCTCCCCGGTGTGTCTGGACCGGGCCGAGCTGGGGATGGAACCGCGGAGCCGGCCTCACGTCGGTGTTTGTGAAAGGATTGTTCCCAGCGAGTCTCTTACCCCGAACCCAGAGCAGGAGGAGCTGGGCCTGTGAGAGCATCTTTCTACCTCTGGGCTGAGAGACACGGAGCCGGGGGAACCAGTGTATTTATATCTGCTGGAGCGAGCAGGGGGAGTCCCGGGTGGGGGGGCATGCAAAGCAGCAGCTGTATGTAACTGTGCAGTGTGAGCCTGGGGCAGAGACCAGGCTACAGACAGGCCTGGGCCCCTCTCCTCTGACCCCCAGCCCCCCAGCCGCCCCCCTGCTCACTCAGAGTCAGCACCGTCGCTGTCACAGGAGGAAACAAAATCATCAGACTTTTTCAGTGGGAATCAGAAAACATCCAGCTGAATCAGAGGGCTTAATCGATCGACCTTTCCTAAAGTTACTGACCCTTGTCGGGGAACTCAGCCTTCCCCTCTGTGCGTGTTAGAACATGACACCATTACGTCCCCGTACTGTGGGGCCATCGTCTGAGCATCCGATCTCTGCTCTAACAGGGACAAGCAGGCCACGCCCATTAGTACGATCCCCTGAACTGCTACTGCGAGCAGGAGGGAGCGGGCTATAAATTAAAGGGGAGAAAAACCCCACGAATACCTGCAATAAAAGCCATGTCTTGTCTTCTAGACTTGAGAATGACTTCAGTTCAAACTGGTTCTTCCCTTAGCCAGCCTACAGCAGCCCCAGCCACTCCGCTAATACACATTTCTTCTCACACAAATGGTTTTTTTTTCCACAGAATATAATACAAACAAACTCCAACAAAGAAATTAAATCAGCAAGTGCCAGGGAGGACAGTGGCAAGGACACCCATACGTCATACCACCATTGATTAGCGTCTAGTGCACAACTAAACTGACTGATGGGTTTTACTTCGCATTGGTAAAGTGACTCTGCTCTAGTAGTAGCCACCGGCCACTTTACATTTACCCCACAACAGTTTTAAAGCTTTTTTTCACAGCCCTGCAGCACACAAAACCAAACGAGCAATTCATTGTTCTGTCAACTGCCAGGGGATACCCGTGCCATACCTCCACATTGCCAATGCCAACGTTGTCATCAATCCAAAATCCTGTGTGACCCCCAAAATGACCAGCGTACCAACAAGTACAACAGACATGCCAACAACTAGATTCAAAACCTAGTGTGTCCCTAGGATCCCCAAGGTGACCCACATATTGCCAGCGCCAACGCCAACTTCTCCAATGCCAACCGTTTGTCAAATCTACTCAAAATCCATTGTAACCCCTAAGATGACACACCCACACACACACCCATATAGCCAATGCCCCAAACAGTGTCAATTCAAAATGTTTGGTGTCCTGGGAACCCCCCAAATCACTCACATATTGGCAATGCCAACAGTCCCACTGCCAACACAACAACAGTGCCAATCCCAAGTTTAGCGTGACCCACAAATAAACCATATACCCCCCATTTTGGTGGGGTGTTGGTTTTGGCTTACAAAGCCCTACACGGTCTGGGCCCCTCATATCTGAGGGACCGCCTCACCCTCCGTGTCCCAGGGTGATCCCTTTGGCCCACCGGGGGTGCCTATCTGGAGGCCCCCCATGTAAAACAGGGGGCCACCATGGAGAGGGCATTCTTGGTGGCTGTGCCGTGACTCTGGAACTCCCTCCCGCAGGAAGCCCGTCTGGCCCCAAACTTGCTGGCTTTTCATAGAGCTTGCAAAACCCAGCTGTTTGCCCAGGCCTTCGGAGGGGAGGATGGGGTAGTGTGGGGGGAGGAGGGGAGATATTTTTAATTATTGTTGGAACTTTTTACATCTTTTATTGAATTTTAGTATTTTATTTGTTTTGTAAGCTGCCCCAAGATGCCGTAGGCATGAGGGGCAGCAAATAAATAAAATGTTCACCTCCATAACCCCAACTGTGCAAACCGACAGTGCATGGGACCCCAGTAAGAAGGCTGTCCATCCCCCCAGAGGCAGGGCTTAACCCACCAGCAAGTAGCTCACAGAGTTAACATTGGAGGGACATTAGTGAAGCCTGGGAACGCCTTGCTGCTGGGTTAAGTCCTGCTACTGGGGGGACAGAGAGCCTTCTTGCTGGGGCTGTCTCTCCCCCAAACAGACCCCATTGGGTCTAATCCAGTATGATAAAAATAGATCACGTTGCCATTGCCTACCTCTAGCCTGAACCCTCGATTTTCGTCTCGTGCTTGGCCACCTGTAGTCTTCTGAAGGTGTAGGCTTTGGGACACAAGCCTTCCTTCTGGCTTGGAGAACTGGGAGGAGTGAGTTAGCTCCCTGTCCTGCGACAAGCCAAATCAGAGGAGATGCAAGGGAAGAGAAGGACAGGACAGAGGAGAAATAGAAGGGAAAGGGTTTTCAGCAGGGAACAGTGGAAATGGAACTGTGTTGTTATCTGCAGCTTTCTCTTCTGCCAGGCTTTTACCACTTTCTGCACAGTTCACAGGGAGGGTGAGGCGAGGTGTGGAATCTGACGAGCTCTCCGAGAAATTGGAGGGGGAAAGAAAAAGTTAGTGTGCTGTTTGAATTTGAGACAGAACATTTTTAATTTTGCCCCCTTATTGGCCTCCCTCCGAAGAGGAGGTTTGGTGTACCTCAACACTCCGGTGCGTCCCTCGGCTGGGGTCCTAGAATGTGCGTTCTGCCGCTTAGGAGGTCAGTGGCAGGCAGTTGAGGTACCACAGCTGCTGGGGTTCTGGAGGCCTCCAGACGTAGTGGGATTTCAGTGGGCAGCAGAGAGAACACTACAGAAGTCTGAAGTCCTGCTGAGTCTCTGGCGGTGCAGTGGTGGGTTGGGACGTTGCATTCTGCTGCTGTGTGTAGAGGTCAGTCCCAGTTAAGTTCCCACAGCTGGGGTTCCAGAAGCCTCCAGACGCAATGTCTCTTCAGTTGGGCTCTGGAACATGCCTCGACTGAGGTCGGCGGACAGAACTGTGTCTGGAGGAGCAGTGGGGGTGGGGGGTCAGTTGCTGGAGGAGCAGAGCAGCCTTGCTCCTTGTGAGGGAGAAGGGGGGCGGGGGCTGCCCCCAAGAAGAGGTTCCACTCTCCCTCTGGGTGGAACTCTTCGGGGGGGGGGGACTAACAGGGAGGAACATGTGGTGTAGTATAAGGGAGAAGAAGGGTGGGTGCCTGCCTGGGTGTCCTTCCCCTGCCCCCAGCTCCCAAGAAGAGGTTCCAACAAAAGGTGCTCCGGTGGCTTAGGTTTTTTAAATAAAAAAAAGAGAAAACATTAATTAAAACTGACCTGACAGACAGGGCCGTGCACTCTCCCCCCGAGAAACAAACACCACAACAGACAGGTCAGGATAGCTTAATGGATGGGGGCTGGAATCGGTCGGTTTATGTTGCCGTCTTTAGCTGTATGGATTCCACAGGGGAATTGCTTATTTCTGTATTTTTACTTCTGTTTTATTTACTTAGTTATATTTCTATGTATTTATTTGTCTGTGTATATGCCGAGACCTACGGTCAAGTATTTCGAATAAATATTCATTCACTCACTCACTCCAGACAGGGGGCCCCTAAACCCAGGCCTTTGCAGCACCAGCCTCACTGAAGCACCAAACACACACGACACCAAAGCGCACTGCTACAAGACAGCGGCATGGGGTTCCCTGGGTTAACTGTGCAATACTGGGAAAGGGGCACCCAGTCTACAGCCTTGGGGCACCCCACCCACCCAGCCATGACCTGACATCAACACTACAATGCTGCAATCTTCCAAAGCCCCTTGCGCCTCAAAACCCAGACCCCGGCCAAAACTCTCCTGCCCCCCCCAACTCCCCATCCCCGCACATTGCATAACCAAACCCCAAACTCATGACACAGACCTCCCACTAAAGCAAGCGACCCATGACTGCAATCTTCCATACCACATACATCACCCCCCACCCAGTCACATGCCACCCATGATTGCCAAGTGCACTAAGAGAAGAACAAAAATAAAATCATTGAAACCCCCCCCCCAAAGAAACCAAGCAAACAGGCCACCCCAGAACCACAGCCTTGGGGCACCCCCCACTCCCAGACATGTGATGGCACACACACCCCACCATGGAGGAGCCAGCCACGCATCTCCCTCCCCATTGGCAGGGCCTCAAAGCCTCCTGCATGCTCCATGGCCTGGTGCTCACCCCACCCATGGGATCCCAAGACACAAGGACCCCATTCCATTAGTTTGATTCCCTTGCTAAAGGGCACCAGGGGGTCCCTTGGTTAATGGGAAAAGACACATCTTAAAACCCCAAGGACCCCATCACTTACCAGCAATCCACCACTCCTTCCACGATACCGAACTGCTGTAGAATGGCTTCCAAGCCCAAGGTCCCAGAAGGAATTCTCCATGGCAATTGGCCAGCACAGCACATTGTCCACCCCCTACCCACATCCCTACCCAACTCCAAAAAGCTTAGCGGAGCTGCAGGATTGGATGCCTTTTTTTGAATTCAGAAAAGGCAACCAATCCAAGGCAGGGTAAAAAAGGTGCCAAAATACTGCGACATAACAAAGTTCCCACATGGAGGGCAAGAACAAAGTGCCAGCAAAAAGTGCCACATGCCTGTGAAAGCAACAGGATTTCTAGCTGCGCTCTGCCCTCATCTCAAAAGCGGTTTCCAGCGTTCTGCATCGCATCTCACAGCTGCTAGACAAATCACTTATAACCTGCTCTTCTAGCCTCTTCACAGCCCTATTTTGCAGTGAACAGCATTCAATCAAATCCAGAGACTGCTCTATTTCTTTTTTGCCCGCCCTTCAGGCCCCCCCCCCACTGTAGACATTTTTTCCCTTAGGCAGGGGCCCCTCCAGGACAACACAGCTCCTCCCAACTCACTTCAGAGATTGCTATCTAATTTGCCCCCCAGGGCTTCCCAGCCCCTCCAGGACAAAGCAGCTCTTCACTCACTGGTGAGGATAACCAGCGCAACGTTTGAGCGACCGGACTCCAGGCAGCAGTGACCAACCACCCCTGGATCCAGGTCAGCTCGGGCCCGACAGATTTATTGCCCCTCATTTGTAGGTTCACTGATTGGATCCCATCCTCGTCGCCATTTGTAGTGAAATTGTGTGTTCTTTGGATCAATTCAGTGATGACTCAAGCAAATGGGGTCAAGAAAACCGATTTATTATATACAGCATAATAGTAAAAGTAAATACAAACAGTAAAAGCAAGCTCTCTCACATTCCTTTGTGCAAGCCGGAAACTCCAATCACAGCTGCAGGAGGATCCTCAGGTGAGCTCCAGGTTCTGCTGCGCCCACTCTAGCACGTCTGCCAAGTGGCCAGCAGTGAAGTTCGTCTGCCTCCCCATCTGCCTTAATCACTGTACTTCATAGTATTCTGGTGTCACACACTCACTCTACTAATCATGCGCATGTGTGACCAATTATGTATTCCACTATGCAACCCACTGCGCATGTGTTAGATTTACGAGCTGCAGCTGGCCTGGGTCCTTCCTAGCTCCCCATTAATAACACTGATAAGGGAGCTTCTCACACTTTCCAATTAGCCAATCTCTAGGTACTGAAAAGAGTTCCCATAACATCTCTGCCTGGCCTTGACAGTCTAAACAACAACTTATGCAATACAGAAAAGTTGCCAAAGAGGCTCACATAAAACACATCCATTGCATGAAATGAGTTGCCAGTTCTCAACTTATATGTTTTTACACACAACTCAATCAAGATGGATTCTATAACATATAGGCCAAAATATGATATGCCCACTAATCTGGCGCCACCGGTGTACAAGAGTCTTCCCACAATCTTTTCACTACACTCCCCCCCCTCATCTCTTTCCCCCTGCCCCTCTGCCCCAGGGCCCGTCTCCTGCTGATCCCATCGCCCCCCCCTGTCCCCTAATCTTATCCCCATTCCCTGCCTCCTCCCTAATCAACTGCCATTCTCCTGTTCCCTCTGGAACTGTCGCTCCTCTGCTAATAAAGCCCCCTATATCCATTATCTTTCATCTCTCGCTCCCTTCACATTCTCGCCCTCACTGAAACCTGGATCTCCCCCACTGACTCTGTCACCCCTGCCACCCTCTTCTACGGAGGCCTCGCCTTCTCCCACTGGCCCCAGTCCGAAGGCTGGGGTGGTGGCGTAGGCCTCCTCCTTGCCTCGTCCTGCTAGTTTCAACCCTTTCCCCCTCTCTCTCCTTCGAGGCTCACTCCATTACTGTACTCCAATTACTGTAACCTCCTTCTCACTGGCCTTCCTCGGTCTCACCTTTCTCCCCTCATCTCTGTCCAAAACTCTGCTGCCAGGGTCATCTACCTCATCAGTCGCTTCGACCATGTGCAGCCCCTCCTCTCTTCGCTTCACTGGCTTCCCCTTCCTGAACAAATCCTGCACAAGCTCCTAGTCTTCACCTATAAAGCGCTTCACAACCTTGCTCCCCCCAACCTCTCTGCGCTTATCGCCCTCCATACTCCAGCCCGTGCACTTCGCTCCTCCTCTGTCCCTTCTCTCACCCTTCCACGCCTTCCCTGCTCCCCAAGCGCCTTCGTCCCTTCTCACTTGCTGCCCCCATGCCTGGAACTCCCTCCCTGTCCACATCCGCCTTGCCCCCTCCCTTCATACCTTCAAATCTCTCCTTAAAACTCACCTCTTTCGCTCTGCTCTGTCTGACTCTTTATCCTGCTGAGCCACTATTCCTATACCTACGATCGGTTTACCCTTATCCTTGCAACATGGACCTGCCTGCTGTCATTCTCATCGTAACCAAGCCAAGTACGTGCACTTGAGACCTCGCATCTTCATGAATGTTAGACCCCTTGTCTCTCCCTCTGTTCCCCTTCCTAAGTCTCTCCCCCAGCTCCTGTCTCTCAGATTGTAAGCCCTAGGGGCAGGGACCGTGTCTATTTTATTACTTTGTAAAGTGCCAGGTACACTGCTGGCGCTATATAGATGTTTGTTAATAATAAAATAATAATAATAACTCCATACGCCTCTAGTTCCCTCTCCACCTCCGTGTTGCTATCATGTAACGCCTCCCACCCCCCGGCTCCCTCTCCTCTTTTCTCTCCATGTTCGAGTCCTGGCTCACCTTATTCCTCTCTGATGACATCCCCACATTCATCCTTGGCGACTTCAATATTCATGTTGATGCACTCTCTCAGCCTTGCATCGTTCGCTTCCTCCTCCTTTAATCTCCACCTCTGGACTATCTCCCCCACCCACACTGATGGTCACTCTCTTGATCTCATGTTCTCTAGGAACTGTTCTGTCTCCAATCTCTCCTTCGAGGTCCATCCCATTTCTGACCACTTCCTTGCCTCATTCAACCTCTCCCACTGCTCCCCCTCCTCTTCCCCATCTCCCCGTCCCTTCCAAGATCTACAGGCCATTGTGCCCCAGGACTTTGCCTCCTCCCTCCCTCCTCTTCTCCCCTCAGTCTTCTCCTCCTCCTCTCCCGAATCTCCCATCTCCACCTTCAACTCCTCTCTCGCCTCCACCCTCGTCTCCCTTGTCCCCCTCTCCTCCCGCCCAGTTCGCTCCCATAACCCTCGCTCTTGGCTCACCGCCACCCTTCGCCATCTCCGCTCCTGCACCCGGCTGTTTAAGGGGGTAGGGTAGGGGTTTAAGGGGGAAGTTCCACAGATCTAGCCCACACACGTACAACAAGCTCTGACTGTCACCCTTCCCGGGGCTCCACCATGGAGGAAAACTACCCCTCAGGATATAAGTTGGCCGAAACGTCCCTAATGGGATACGGGCCTTATCATCATTGGGGATCCAGAACCAACACGCCCTGTGTGAAGCCCCTTCACACAGCACCACTCGCACCCACACCGACCCACCACCCTCACCCACACTCGCTGTGCCGGGGGGCAGGAAGGTGACGGTTCTGTGAGGAGAGGAAGGGCAAGGGCACAGGGAGCAGGAAGGAAGACACAGGGAAACAACAAGTCAGGGAATCCCAGGAAGGGCAATGGGTAAGTTCAAGGTGCACAGAAATCAATATAACACTGCTATAATAACCAAGTACTCACACACACACACACCACCACCACCACGTTCCCACACCCTACAATCACCCTACAACAATCAATAATCACAAGAAACCACTACTTAGCTTTATACACGCTTCACCAAGCCGCTCAGGGCCAGTCTCACAGCACTGCTGACCACCGGCAGTGTGTGAGTGCTCTGAATGGCCTTAAGTAATAGGAGTCCCGCCCCCACGCGCACACAGCCGCGCTGAGCGGCATAATGTGTCTGATTGCCCCGCCCCTGCCTTAGTTTGTTCTGCAGGCTGTCGCTCTGCTTGGTCCTGTCCCTGTGCGTGGGGGGTGCAGGCTTGCGTCCCCACGCTGTTCAGAGCTACCCTGGGGCGTGACCTTCTGCTGTTGCCCCTGAGTGCGTGCGCCTGCATCGTGCCGCTGCTCTACGCTCAGGGGGCGTGGCTTTCCCCAGCTGTTTCCTCCGTCTAGGATCCCTGCTGCCGCGGCGCCTCAGCCACCCGCGGCGGAGGCGATTCCTAATACCGGCCTGCTGAACGCCTCTGGTGCAAATCCCACTACCACGCCGACTTCCTCCACTTCAGTTTCTGCCACTCATCGCTCAGTTCTGCTATCTCCCTCGCTAGACAGCAGTACTATGCCTCTCGCATTGAGTCCTGCTCTCGGGACCCTCGCCGCCTCTTTTCCACCTTTGACTCTTCTCCAACCCCCCTGTCCTCCTCCCGCTTCTCTCTCTGCTCAGGATCTTGCTCTCTTTTTCACCTCTAAGATTGACAAGATCCGCCTGGAAATCTCTTCCAAGTCCTCTCCCCCTACTTCTCCTTGCTCTCCCTCCTCCTCCCCCCACCTCTCTCCTGTCCTCTGTCCTCCTTCTCTCCCGCCTCCCTTGAGGAAATATCCTCTCTGCTCTCCTCCTACTACCCCTTCACTTGCCCCCTGGACCTCATTCCTTTCCGCCTCCTGACCTCCATTGTTTCTACCGTTGCCCCTCCCCTCCTGCACATCACCAACCTCTCCCCCTCTACCGGCGCCTTCCACTCTGCCTTTAAACACGCCACTGTCTCCCCCATCCTCAAAAAGTCCACTCTAGATCCCTCTGAACCCTCTAATTACTGTCCTGTCTCGCTCCTCCCTTTTGCCTCCAACCTCTTTGAATGGGTTGTCTACTCCCTTTGCCTCGACCTCCTCTCTGCCAACTCTTCCCTTGACCCCCTCCAATCTGGCTTCCGCCCCCTTCACTCCACTGAAACGGCTCTTGCTAAGATCACCAACGATCTTCTTGTGGCTAAATCCAACCACCTTTACTCTATTCTTGTCCTCCTCGATCTCTCTGCTACCTTTGACACTGTTGAGCACTGACTCCTGCTTGAATCACTTCATTCCCTTGGATTCTGGGACTCTGTTCTCGACTGGTTCTCCTCCTACCTCTCTGACCGCTCCTTCAAAGTATCTCCTCCTAACTCCTCCCCCCCCTCGGTCGGGGTTCCCCAAGGCTCCGTCCTTGGCCTACTCCTCTTCTCTATCTACACTCTATCCCTAGGCAAACTCATTGCCTCCCACGGTTTCCAATACCATCTATACGCTGACAACACTCAACTCTATCTCTACACTCCTTCCCTCTCCCCCTCTGTTCAAGCTCATCTCACCAACTGTCTCTCTGATATCTCCGCCTGGATGTCTCAACGCCAACACAAACTGAACATGGCGAAAACTGAACTGCTTATCTTCCCTCCCAATCCTTCCTGTCCCTCTTCCCTGTCAATTGCCATTGACGGGCTCTCCATCCTCCCTGTCCTCCTGTAGCTTGGGCTTCATCTTTGACTCGCAAGTTACCTTCAAACCCTACATTGACTCCATTTCAAATCCTGCCATTTCTCCCACCACAACATTGCTAAGATCTGCCTTTTTCTGTCTGTCTCCTCTGCCAAAACTCTCATCCATGCCCCAGTCATCCCACACCTCGACTATTGTAAACTCCTCCTTGCTGGCCTTCCCCGCTCTCACCTTTCTTCCCTCATCTCTGCTCAAAACTCTGCTGCCAGGATCATCCACCTAGCCCGTCGCTTTGACCCTGTGCAGCCTCTCCTCTCCTCTCTCCACTGGCTCCCTCTTCCTGAGCGTATTTTGTACAAGCTCCTTGTCTTCACTTACAAAGCCCTTCACAACCTCGCTCCACCCTACTTCTCTGCCCTGATCTCCTTCCGAACCTCTGTTTGAGCACTCCGCTCCTCTTCCATCCCCTCCCTCACCCTCCCACGCCTCCCCTGCTCACCCAACTGCCTTCATCCCTTCTCCCTCGCTGCCCCGCACGCCTGGAACTCCCTCCCTGCCCT